>OZ018319.1:89657835-89667835 GCA_963969495.1 Ceratothoa steindachneri | reverse complement strand
AAAGGACCCGTTCGTCTTAAACACAACTGTGCAATATGCCAGTTAGAAAAGTGGTGCGTTGACTTTCCGGAGGGCTGCTATTCAAAATGCAGCCCTGAAAGTATCTGCACTACTTGCATATTGACGCGATAGGTGGAAAAATTAAAAGACCTCTATAGAGCCTCAGAGGAGAGAGCTAAGGTCCTTGAGGGAAAGTTGGAGAAGCTCGAAGCCCTTAACGTAGCTCAGGTTCGATGCCTAGAAGAGGCGCCGCCCACTGACGTGTCGGAATCCCCTAGTAATGAAGCGGACATTCCGGCATCATCTGAGGCTAAGCCAGCTGAGGCGAGAGAAAAGGAGAAAAAGAAGAAAGGAGAAACGAAGAAAAAAAAGAAAAAGAAGATAGTTGAAACAAAAGTAGAACCCAAAATAGAAGAAAAACAGATAAAGAAGAAGAAAAAGAAAGATAAGAATGTGGAGAGTAAAGAGGAAAAGGGGAGGCCTCTTCCACAAGGGAAGACCCCGTCTTCAGAGACCAAGTGTCCGAAGGTCACCCTCATTGGTGACTCGCAAACACGGGATCTGCAGCCGCTGCTAGCGGCCCGCCTTCGCACTAGCGTGAAGGTAAGCTGCCTGTCAGGACGGGGTAATCACACCATCAGAGTAGAGGCAGAGAAAGCTCAGGTTTCTGAGAATTCAGTCGTTGCTCTGATGGTGAGCGGCAACGACCTCTACCTCAGAGGGGGTAAGGTTGGCCTCAGTGGCAAGACTATCCAAACAGTGATGGGAGCCGTGGACGACATAGGGCTTAAAACCCGCAAACGTGTGGTGGTTGGGATGCTTCCGAGAAGAGGTCCATCCCGAACCGCTCACGAAAGAAACGTCGCAGTGAACAGAAGGTTGGCGGATCTCTGCACGGAGAAGGAGTCTTCTTCGTGGACCCCTATCGTACCTTTATCGGTAGAGACGACCTCTACCAAAGGGACGGGGTACATCTCTCCTTTAAAGGGAAGGCCTTTCTCGCCAATCTAATACAAGATGTCGTGGAACGCACCCAAAGGAGCGTTCGAAACAGAGCGAAAGCGGACGTGCGCCAGCATGCCCGTGTAACTCCTGGAACGACCTTCTCGGAGGTCGTCAAAAAGGGTGTGACCATGAAAACAGAGAAGCCGGGAAACGGAAGAGTGTAGGGAGTCCTACACTAGGGGACTCCCTCAAAGTTCTTCTGTTCAATGCAAGGTCAATCAGGAATAGGTTTCTTGAGCTCCGTGGCCTCGTAGTAACAGAGGAACCTGAGATGGTGGCCATAACGGAGTTGTGGATAAAAACCTCAAGCCGAGATTTTGAAGGTGAATTCACGATTCCCGGTTACCAGCTCTTCTTGAAAGATAGGCCAGACAGATAGGGTGGCGGTGTGATGTTGTATGTCAAGGATACTCTCAACTCGACGGATTGCAACATCGTATCCGACCATGAACTACTAGGTGTTGACCTAGAGATAGGTCCTGCCAAATACAGGACCCTGGTGCTTTATAGACCTCCTGCCCAACTCGTTGAAAAGGACAGAGATCTGTACCAGCTACTAGGAGAAATTGTGAGAGACAGAGTGTGTATCGTCATGGGTGATTTCAACACACAAGTTGACTGGGAAACCAGAGAACCCTCTGGCGAGAACGCACTACTCCTGGAGTTCACAAACAACGAGTTCCTCACTCAGTGGGTGAGAGAGCCAACGAGAGGAGACAATATCCTCGACTTGGTTTTCACCTCTGAGGATGACATCGTTGAGGACCTCTCTGTTGGCGAAGAGCTTGGTGGCAGTGACCACCGACTAATTAGATTTGTAGTCAAAGTCCCCAAGGCAGAGCCTGCAACTAGTAAATCAAGGAAATTGGATTTGAGAAGAGCAGACTTTGCAGGTTTACGCGCGGGACTGACTGACGCGAGGCTAGAAGAGTGCGATGCTGTTGAAGACTCTTGGAACAGTTTCAAAACCACATTCATGAGTCTTCAATCTCGTTTTATCCCTCTGAAATGCCCCCGTCAGTTCTCTGTTCAACCAAAGTGGTTTAATCGAGAAATCGGCCAACTGCTTAGGGAGAAGAGAAATATGTACCAGCAATCGAAGATCTCGGGTGACTTTGACGAATACCGGAGGCTAACCAGGAGAGTGAAGTCCAGCATAAGGGCGGCTAAGCGGTCTGAGGAACTCCGAGTTGCGAGACTCTGTAAAGAGAATCCCAAGGAGTTTTTTGGATATGTGAACAGCCGTAAACCAATCCGTCAAACGATTGGCCCTTTGAGGAATGAGGAGGGGACATTAAAGCATTCAGATGCAGAAAATGCTAACCTCCTCAACGACTACTTCTCTTCAGTGTTTACTGAAGAGTGTGGTCCCATTCCCCAGCCCACGGATTCCTACTCGGGGGGGGGAAAGCTGTAAGCAATGGACTTCACCGAAGGAGAAATAAAGAAAAAGATCGCTGACCTAAAGACTAATAAGTCCCCTGGACCGGACGGGTTTCTACCTAAAGTGTTGAAGGAAGTGTGCGATGAAGTATCACGACATCTGTGCGCTATCTTTAACATGTCAATCCGGACCAAATGCGTTCCTAGAGACTGGCGTGAGGCGGAGGTGACTCCTATCTTCAAGAAAGGAGACCGTAACCAACCGTCGAACTACCGACCTATCAGTCTGACTTCGATAGTCGGTAAACTCATGGAAAGCATCATGGGGGACAAAGTGACGTCGTATTTAGAGTCAAACCTGCTACTGAAGAGTTCCCAGCACCTCTTCCGAAGGCAACGGTCATGCCTGACGAACCTTGTGGAATTCTTCCACTTCGTTTTCAGTGAGCACGTTTGGGACAAGGCGGTGGATGTGGTTTACTTAGACTTTCAGAAAGCCTTTGATAAGGTACCACACCGCCGCCTTCTCCGGAAAGTGTGAGCGCTAGGCATAGACGGAAAGGTAGCCGGCTGGATCGAGAACTGGCTAAGTGGCAGACGGCAACGGGTGGTGGTGAATGGACAGTCTTCTGAGTGGGTGCCCGTTACTAGCGGGGTGCCTCAAGGTTCTGGCATGGGACCACTACTATTCATCATCTACGTCAACGACATGGACGGTGACATGGTTGCGAAGATTTCCAAATTTGCCGACGATACCAAGCTTGGTATGAACGTTGCAAAGGATGGAAATACTGCCCGCCTGCAGGAAGATCTTGGGAAGATTGGGGAGTGGTCGGACACGTGGCAAATGTCTTTTAACGTAGGGAAATGCAAAGTGATGCATATCGGCCACAGAAACCCCCAATCTCAGTATATCCTTAAGGGCACTGCTCTTGAATCGAGTGACACTAAAAAGGACTTGGGTGTTACTATCACTAGTGACCTCAAGTTCTCGAAACAGTGCATTGGGGCGGAGAAAAAGGCCCAAAGGATGCTAGGATATATTAAGCGCCAGTTTGGTTATCGGAACCAGGAGATTGTACTGTGCCTGTACAACTCACTTGTCCGACCGCACCTGGAGTATGCCGTACAATTTTGGAGTCCTTCATTGCGAAAGGACATCGCGAGATTGGAACGCGTACAAGCCAGGGCAACCAAGCTGATTCCCTCTATCCGACATAAAAGTTATGAGGATAGACTAAGGGAATTAGATCTGTTCTCGCTGGAAACCCGTAGACTGCGTGGTCAGCTCATCGAAGTCTTCAAAATACTTCGAGGGTTCGACAATGTTGACTACCGGGATATTTTCACACTGAGTGAGAACAGAACGCGCAATCACGGCTTCAAACTTGAACTGAAGCGTTACAACCGCAATCTGTGTGGAAAAATTTTCACTTACAGTATCTGCGGTATGTGGAACGCACTTCCAGTGGAAGTTGTCAACAGTGAATCTGTTGACCAGTTCAAGTCAAGACTAGACAAAGTCTTGAAAAGTGGCCGTTTAGGGACGCAAAACAATTGAGCAGCCTTGTGCCCGCTCGATTGCTGCTAGTTTAAAGGTACCCTCTTTGAATGGACCGTAAGGTCTCCTAGGGTACCTTTTTTCCTTGTTGTTACTCCTTGTTGTTACTCTCTCTCTCTCCCTCTCCCTCTCCCTCTCCCTCTCCCTCTCCCTCTCCCTCTCCCTCTCCCTCTCCCTCTCCCTCTCTCTCTCCCTCTCCATCTCCCTCCCTCTCTCCCTCTCTCCCTCTCTCAGTACGTAACAAACCTTACCACGAGAGGCTAAAAAAACTCAATCTATTTTCCGTCAGAAAACGAAGACTAAGGGGGCAGCTTATAGAGTGCTTCAAAATACTTAAAGGATTTAACAACGTTAATGTCAATAACTTGTTCACACTGACAGGGGAGTGTCCCACCCGTGGACATGATTCAAAACTTCAGGGTAAAAGAGCCACTATGGATGTAATAAAAAACTTCTTCACTTACTCGATTATTAATGATTGGAATAATTTGCCAAACGCAGTAGTGGACAGCAGAACTATAGATTCATTTAAAATGAGATTAGACAAACACTTAACAAATATTGGAATTGTTTAGCATAAGCTACAAAATAAAATAATATTACAAAAATATAACTCTTTCAGGTTTATGTAAGTGTTTTTCATATTCATTTCATTTAATTACTATTCAAGGCAAATTTCCTTCAGGTACTGTCTTCTTACACCTGCAAGGTACTTTTCCCAAATTATTTCATGTACGGCTTTTGCCGGAGGGAGTGGAGGGTGGGGAGAGCCTAAAACTTTTCTATCCTTTACTTCTACTATTCTATGTGTAAGTGGCAGTAGATTTAAGGCCAGATCACCTTAGTCTGGGCCGTAAGGCCCGTGTGATCTGTGTATCTATGTAACTCTATGTAACTCTCTCTCTCTCTCTCTCTCTCTCTCTCTCTCTCTCTCTCTCTCTCTCCCCCCCCCCCTCTCCCTCGTTCCCTCGTTCCCTCGTTCCCTCGTTCCCTCGTTGTCTCGTTCTCTCGTTCTCTCGTTCTCTCGTTTTCTCGTTCTCTCGTTTTCTCGTTTTCTCGTTTTCTCGTTTTCTCGTTCTCTCGTTTTCTCGTTTTCTCGTTTTCTCTCTCTCGTTTTCTCTCTCTCGTTTTCTCGTTTTCTCTCTCTCGTTTTCTCTCTCTCGTTTTCTCGTTTTCTCTCTCTCGTTTTCTCGTTTTCTCTCTCTCTCGTTTTCTCGTTCTCTCTCTCTCGTTCTCTCTCTCTCGTTCTCTCTTTCTCTCGTTCTCTCTTTCTCTCGTTCTCTCTTTCTCTCGTTCTCTCGTTCTCTCTCTCTCGTTCTCTCTTTCTCTCGTTCTCTCTTTCTCTCGTTCTCTCTTTCTCTCGTTCTCTCGTTCTCTCTTTCTCTCGTTCTCTCTTTCTCTCGTTCTCTCGTTCTCTCGTTCTCTCGTTCTCTCTCTCTCGTTTTCTCGTTTTCTCGTTTTCTCGTTTTCTCTCTCTCGTTTTCTCGTTTTCTCTCTCTCGTTTTCTCGTTTTCTCTCTCTCGTTTTCTCGTTTTCTCACTCTCGTTTTCTCGTTTTCTCTCTCTCGTTTTCTCTCTCTCGTTTTCTCTCTCTCGTTTTCTCGTTTTCTCGTTTTCTCGTTTTCTCGTTTTCTCTCTCTCGTTTTCTCGTTTTCTCTCTCTCGTTTTCTCGTTTTCTCTCTCTCGTTTTCTCGTTTTCTCTCTCTCGTTTTCTCGTTTTCTCTCTCTCGTTTTCTCGTTTTCTCTCTCGTTCTCTCGTTCTCTCGTTCTCTCGTTCTCTCTTTCTCTCTTTCTCTCGTTCTCTCGTTCTTTCTCTCTTTCTCTCGTTCTCTCTTTCTCTTGTTCTCTCGTTCTCTCGTTCTCTCGTTCTCTCGTTCTCTCGTTCTCTCGTTTTCTCGTTTTCTCTCTCTCTCGTTTTCTCGTTTTCTCGTTTTCTCTCTCTCGTTTTCTCGTTTTCTCTCTCTCGTTTTCTCGTTTTCTCTCTCTCGTTTTCTCGTTCTCTCGTTCTCTCGTTTTCTCTCTCTCGTTTTCTCGTTTTCTCTCTCTCGTTTTCTCGTTTTCTCTCTCACGTTTTCTCGTTTTCTCTCTCTCGTTTTCTTGTTCTCTCGTTCTCTCGTTTTCTCGTTCTCTCGTTCTCTCTTTCTCTCGTTCTCTCTTTCTCTCGTTCTCTCTTTCTCTCGTTCTCTCGTTTTCTCTCTCTCTCGTTTTCTCGTTTTCTCTCTCTCGTTTTCTCGTTTTCTCTCTCTCGTTTTCTCGTTTTCTCTCTCTCGTTTTCTCGTTTTCTCTCTCTCGTTTTCTCGTTCTCTCGTTTTCTCGTTTTCTCTCTCTCGTTTTCTCGTTTTCTCTCTCTCGTTTTCTCGTTTTCTCTCTCTCGTTTTCTCGTTTTCTCGTTTTCTCTCTCTCGTTTTCTCGTTCTCTCGTTCTCTCGTTTTCTCGTTCTCTCGTTCTCTCGTTCTCTCGTTCTCTCGCTCTCGTTCTCTCGTTCTCTCGCTCTCGTTCTCTCTCTCTCTCGTTCTCTCTCTCTCTCGTTCTCTCTCTCTCGTTCTCTCTCTCTCGTTCTCTCTCTCTCTCTCTCTCTCATAAAGAAAGTAGAGAGAGGTGACGCCCCCTTGTCGCGGGAAGAGAGCTTGTGCGTACCCTTGACTTTTCGAGCTATGTCGGCGGGGGTACCTATCTTCTGGCACCCCTGGCAGGGTTTCCCTTGTCGATTTGGTCGAAAATTAGGTTCCAGACTAAGTGCGTCTTTTCTTTTTTTTTATCCTGCTTTATCCTTCATCTTTTTTTTTAAAATTAATTCCATTTCTTCTACTTATACAAAAAGAAAAAAAACACAAAAAAACAACCCCTATACCTATCATGTCACTCTTACCCTTTTTTCATCTATCTACATATAAGGACCTGGCAGCTACCTCACGCGTCAGAAGAGAGGCTTTGGAACCTCTATAAACAACGCCAATCGACGCTCACTGGTTGCGAGAGACTAGGACTTGAGGGGTCTTAGGCGTTGGGGCACGATGAATGGGATGAGGGTAGTGCCCCGGTAACCCCTTTCCTGGCGCATAATTATTGACCATTCCCAGTGACCGTTGACGGGTGCCTCTGGTAGCATTGGTCCGTGGTGACGGCCCTTTGTTCCCATGTTGGTTGCCAGGCCAATAAAAAGCCTTGGGTCGAGTCTCTTGGTGTGGCGGGATATCCACTGAACGCTGCTCCGAGATCTTGGCCGTCGTGAAGGGAACTAGTAGGAGTTTAGTACGGGGTGTGCTCCGTTGTTCACCTGGTGAGAAATCGATGGCCCCTTCGGGGACCGTCAGTGCTGCTTGGTTGGGAGCCACGGCACGCCGAGGTTTGACGACTCGGTCGGACGAACAGCAGCACAAGGAGCGTGCCTTCTGAAAGATCCGAAACCTCTCTGATCGATAGGCGGGAGCGACTCACGCGGGGCGAACTCACCACCCCCTTTCTTTTTTATTGAGTGGTCACAAAGTATTCAGAGTTATATAGTGTTCAGCATGACTAGAAAGAAAGGACCTGGTGCGTTAAAGTATACCTGCTCTACATGCCAAAAGGACAAGTGGTGCGTAGATTTTCCGGAGGGGTGTTTCTCAAAATGCCACCCTGGAAGTATCTGCACGGACTGCGTCCTTAGGGCAGAACTTCAGGAGCTTAAGGAACTTTTTAAATCTTCTGAGGAAAAAACACGACGGCTGGAAGAAAAGGTGAAAATCCTCGAGTCTGAGCATGTGACTCAAATCCGTCATCTCGAAGCCATCATTTCAGAGATTAAAGCCATCAATGGACAGCAACAGCAACAAGAAACTCCCAACGACGCGGATGGCTCCTCTGTTGGGCCCTCATGCACCGCGTCGATAGAGATAGGCCAACCATCCGACGTCCCAGAGCCAGCAGCTGCTGGGGTTACTCAGGGCGTCAAAAAGAAGAAAAGGAAGAGTAAGAAAGGAAAAACAGAAGAGAAAGTAGAAACGGAAGAAAAAACGAAGAAGAAAAAAACAAAAAAAAGTGGGGAAGAAAGAGGAATCGAAAGAGCCCATAGTGAAAGGGAAGCCTCTGTCCTCTGAACCCAAATGCGCGAGGGTCATCGTGATCGGTGACTCCCAAGCGCAGGATCTACAACCCTTGCTAGCGGCCTGCCTTCGCACCAGTGTGAAGGTTAGCTGCCTTCCAGGAAAGGGGAACGGAGAAATAAGGGTGGAGGCTGAGAAATCTCACATCTCTGAGAACTCAGTAGTTGCCCTCATGGCAAGTGGCAACGATCTCTACCTACGAGGAGGCAATGTAGGCGCCAGCGGGAAGATCCTGACCACGGTTATGGGAGGAGTTGACGACTGTGGGCTAAAAACCCGCAGACGTGTCGTGGTCGGGATACTCCCAAGACGAGGTCCATCCCGCAATGCTCACGCGAGGAATGTCTCCATAAACCAACGCCTGGGAGATCTATGTACGGCGGAAGGAGTCTTTTTTGTAGACCCCTACCGCACCTTTTACGGGAGAAATGACCTGTACAAAAGGGACGGAGGGCATCTTTCCTTTAAAGGGAAAGCTGCACTCGCAAACATGATCCAGGATGTTGTGGAGCGGACCCAAAGAAGTGTCAGACCCCGAGTAAAGGAGGACGTACGCCAGTACACCCGTGTTACTCCAGGAACGACCTTTTCTGAAGTCACAAAGAATGGAGTGATCCCGCCACAGAGAAAGAAAGCGGGAAACGGAAGAGCGTAGGGAGTCCTACAGTCGGGGACTCCCTAAAAGTTCTTCTGTTTAATGCGAGGTCTATCAGAAACATGTTTCTAGAACTTCGTGGCCTCGTAGCAACAGAAGAACCGGAGATGGTGGCCATAACGGAGTCGTGGATAAAAACCTCAAGCCGAGATTTTGAAGGTAAATTCACGATTCCCGGTTACCAGCTCTTCTTGAAAGATAGGCCAGACAGAGAGGGTGGCGGTGTGATGTTGTATGTCAAGGATACTCTCAACTCGACGGATTGCAACATCGTATCCGACCATGAACTACTAGGTGTTGACCTAGAGATAGGTCCTGCCAAATACAGGACCCTGGTGCTTTATAGACCTCCTGCCCAACTCGTTGAAAAGGAAAGAGATCTGTATCAGCTACTAGGAGAAATTGTGAGAGACAGAGTGTGTATCGTCATGGGTGATTTCAACACACAAGTTGACTGGGAAACCAGAGAACCCTCTGGCGAGAACGCACTACTCCTGGAGTTCACGAACAATGAGTTCCTCACTCAATGGGTGAGAGAGCCAACGAGAGGAGACAATATCCTCGACTTGGTTTTCACCTCTGAGGATGACATCGTTGAGGACCTCTCTGTAGGCGAAGAGCTCGGTGGCAGTGACCACCGACTAATTAGATTTGTAGTCAAAGTCCCCAAGGCAGAGCCTGCAACTAGTAAATCAAGGAAACTGGATTTGAGAAGAGCAGACTTTGCAGGTCTACGCGCGGGACTGACTGACGCGAGGCTAGAGGAGTGCGATGCTGTTGAAGACTCTTGGAACAGTTTCAAAACCACATTCATGAGTCTTCAATCGCGTTTTATCCCTCTGAAATGCCCCCGTCGGTCTTCTGTTCAACCAAAGTGGTTTAATCGAGAAATCGGCCAACTGCTTAGGGAGAAGAGAAATTGGTACCGGCAATCGAAGATCTCGGGTGACTTTTACGAATACCGGAGGCTAGCCAGGAGAGTGAAGTCCAGCATAAGGGCGGCTAAGCGGTCTGAGGAGCTCCGAGTGGCGAGACTCTGTAAAGAGAATCCCAAGGAGTTTTTTGGATATGTGAACAGCCGTAAACCAATCCGTCGAACGATTGGCCCTTTGAGGAACGAGGAGGGGACATTAAAGCATTCAGATGCAGAAAATGCCAACCTCCTCAACGACTACTTCTCTTCAGTGTTTACTGAAGAGTGTGGTCCCATTCCCCAGCCCACGGATTCCTACTCGGGGGAAAAGCTGGAGGCAATGGACTTCACCGAAGGAGAAATAAAGAAAAAGATCGCTGACCTAAAGACGAATAAGTC
>OZ018319.1:89533014-89657635 GCA_963969495.1 Ceratothoa steindachneri | reverse complement strand
AACAATCTCAATTCATTCCTCAAGCAGTCAGGAAAAGTGGAAAAAATCAAAATCCTAAATGGATGACTAATGAAATTAAGAGGGACATTAATAAAAGAAAAGAGGCTTATAAGGCGTTTAAATTAAACAGCTCAGAAGAAAATAAAAAGAAATATTTTGTTCTCAGAAGAAAGATAAAAACTGGAATTAGGAGAGCAAAGCGTAACGAGGAAATGAGGGTAGCATTAAATTGTAAAGGAAACCCCAAAGAATTTTACGCCCTAGTTAACAGTAGAAAACCAATAAAAAACATCATTGGCCCAATCAACGATGGTCACAATAATTTACAAGTTAAGGATAAAGATATAGCTACTGCGCTAAATGAGTACTTTGGCTCGGTTTTCACCGACGACACCTCAAATCAAAATATCGCTCCGTATAATGAGTATTTAGGAAATAACGCACTAGAAATGTTCAAATGCACGAGCAAGGATTTACAAATACGAATAGATAAAATGAATAAATTTAAATCCCCAGGACCTGATAAAATAGTGCCAAGAGTAATCAAAGAAGTAAAGGATGCAGTGGTGGACCAGATAACCTACATTTTTAACTTATCACTTGAAAATAATACTGTTCCTCAAGACTGGAAATTAGCTAATGTCACTCCAATATTTAAAAAAGGACGCAAAGATCTACCATGCAATTATCGACCAATAAGTCTGACATCAATAATTGGCAAAATGCTGGAAAGTATTATAGCAGAAAAAATAGTAAGCCACTTAGAAACCAATGAACTGCTAAGAAACACACAACACGGATTTAGGAAACACAGATCTTGTCTTACAAACTTGCTAGAGTTTTTTCATTACATTAACACCATTCATGATAGTGAGAGATCTGTCGACATCCTGTATTTAGATTTTCAAAAGGCTTTTGACAAGGTGCCACACGGGAAATTAATGTCCAAAGTTAGAGCCCTAGGAATACGAGGCAAAATAGCGAATTGGATTGAAGACTGGCTTAGTAATCGTATGCAGAGGGTGGTGATCAATGGAGAAGAGTCCGAGTGGATAACTGTAAATAGCGGCGTTCCTCAGGGATCAGTCTTGGGCCCCTTGCTTTTTATTATATATGTAAATGATATAGACGTGGGATTAATCTCTAAGATCTCCAAATTCGCTGACGACTGCAAATTGGGTAAAAGCATAGTTACCGAGCAAGATATAATAGATTTTCAAAAGGACATTGACCACATATCTGAATGGTCTGAAAGATGGAATCTCCCACTAAATCTTGACAAATGCAAATTAATGCACGTTGGCCACAAAAATCCGAAGGCAGAATTCAAACTCAATAACAAAATAATAGCAGAAACAGAAATCCAAAAGGACCTCGGTGTTTGTATATCTAATGACCTAAAGTTCACACAGCACTGTGTTGATGTAGAAAAGAAAGCGCGAAAGATACTTGGATACATTAAGAGACAGATCAGCTATAAAAGCGAGACGGTAATAATTAACTTATACAATGCTCTAGTAAGACCACAATTAGAATACTGTGCACAGGTATGGTCACCCTCCCTCAGAAAGGACATAGAAAGATTGGAGAGAGTACAAGCCACGGCTACGAAGATGATTCCATCATTAAGAAAATACAATTACGAAACAAGACTGGAAAAGTTAAATCTATACAAACTAGAAACTAGACGTATGCGAGGTCAGCTCATTGAAGTATTTAAAATCCTAAAAGGAATTGAAAATGTAGACTACACCACCTGGTTCGAATTCAATAAAAATATGACACGAAATAACAGCATGAAACTAGTTCCGAAAAAGTACAGTCTTAATTTATGTGGAAATTTTTTCTCGTACAAAATTGTAAATGCATGGAACCAGTTATCGGAAGAGATTGTCTCGAGTCCTACCGTTAATACTTTCAAAAAGAGATTAGATAAAATTATAAGGACGATTACTTTTTAAGATAATATTTTTTTTGTATGTTTGTTTTAAACAATTGATTCTTAACTAAATAATACAATAAAGACATAGGCTCCGCTTTACTATAAAAATTCCTGATTGTACACTTTCTTTCGGACAGCAGGTGTCTTTTCATACTTTTCATGCCCGATTGACTCGGGTGGGAGAGGTGGGAGGGGAGAGCCTTAAACTGTACTATACTTTCTCTAAAGCAATTAGTTAAGAAAAAAACACAACAAAAGTACCCCCTCGGTATGGACAAACTAGTCTTTTGAGGTACTAATATTCCTTGTAACTCCTTGTAACACTCTCTCTCTCTCTCTCTCTCTCTCTCTCTCTCTCTCTCTCTCTCTCTCTCTCTCTCTCTCTCTCTCTCTCTCTCTCTCTCTCTCTCTCTCAACACAGCCACCTTGTCGTCGGTGAGAGAGCTTGCGTGATCTGCCTGAGTTAAGCTAGCTAAGCTGGGGGACTTTTAGTCCGGTAGGGTCACCCATGCCAGTAAGGTAGCTGTAGTAGGATCCAGACTAAGGGTTGTCAAACTTCTCTACCACTTCTTTGATGCGTCTCCTTGCATCCCCCTACCAACCCATTCGATTCTGTTATTACTAAGTTTCACCAACTCTCTTCAACTGTCAAAAAATCAAAACAAAAACCCAATAACAAAAAAAAAACCTTCATCTCTATTACACATAAGTTGTTTATTAATTAGGGCCTCACCAGCTCCCTTATGCCGCGTGAGAAGAGAGGCTTTGGAACCTCTTTAAATAACGCCTTGGAGCACTCATAGGTTACAAGAGACTGAGATTGAAGGGATCTTAGGCGTTTGGGGTACGATTAATGGAGAAATGCTAGGTACCCCTTAAAAGCTTTCTCCTAACGTGTAATTGCCTGACCAGCTCCCTGTGACCGCTACTTGGTGAATAAAGGCTCAACTGATCTTTGGAGAGAGAGCTTTTGTGCCTTGCTGGATGCCAGATCAGCTAAAGATCTCGGGTGAAGTCGTGGGCACTTAGCTTTACTATTTGCCTCAAGTCTGGCCGTTTTTAGTTGATTAGTAGGGCTTAGTAGGAAGACAGTTACACCTCAAGCACCCCTGTCGAAAAATCAGAGAACCAGTTCACTGGGGCTCTCGTGCTGCTCAGTTGGGAGCTGCGGCACGATTGGGGACGTCCGGCCCAGGGGAGACCTTAGGGTTGGTGTGCTTGATCAAAGGGTTTCTGTTCGCCGAATGACCGAAAACCTCCTGGAAATAGGCGGATGAGATTAGTGCGAGAGAAAATCACAACCAAAAACCCCTTTTTTAATGCGTATGGTCCGAGATTTTTGTAAGATGGCGAAGAAGAATGGTCCTCCGTTTCGAAAGCTAACCTGCAAAATATGCAAAGTCTATAGATGGAGTGAAGACTTCGGGGGAAGGAGTTGCAAGGAACTCACAGATGGCGTCAGTGTCTGTGACTTCTGCGAACTCGAGAAGCGCCTGGGCGAGAGCATCGCTCAACTGAGAGAGGAGAACTCCCTCCTTAAAAGGGAAGTTCAACTCTTAAAAACAAAGAGATGCAGATGCTCAGGCGAGAAGGCTCCGGACGTCCAACAGCCGATTTCTTCTGCTGAAGGGCTTCCTCAACGAGCCAAAAAGAAGAAAAGAAAGAAGAAAGAAGAGAAAGTAGAAATAGAAGAAGAGAAAGTAGAAAGAGAAGAAGAGAAAGTAAAAGGAGAAGAAGAGAAAGTAGAAAGAGAAGAAAAGAAACTGGAAACAGAAGAAGAGAAAGTAGAAGCAGAAGAAGAGAAACGGGAAACAAACGAAGAGATAGCAAAGGAAGTCAAGAAGAAGAATAAGAGGAAGAATGAGAAGAAGAAGAAGAAAAAAAAATTAGAGATACAAGAGGAAAGCGGCAAGTCGCCTCCGAAAGGAAAGACTAAGTCGTCCGCAGTCAAATGTGCAAGAGTCACCCTTATTGGTGATTCTCAAGCACGGGGTCTGAAGCCCCTGCTAGCGGCCCGCCTTCGCACAAGCGTTAAGGTGAGCTGCATCCCAGGTTGTGGGAATATGCAGGTAAGAGCTGAGGCCGAGAAGTCTCAGATTTCAGAGACTTCAGTCGTTGCCCTTATGGTAAGTGGCAACGACCTCTACCTCAGAGGAGGTAGGGTAGGCCCTACAGGTGAAATTATGAGGACAGTTATGGGCGCTGTCGACGACTGTGGACTGAAAACCCGCAGACGCGTCGTGGTGGGGATGCTCCCGAGGTGGGTTCCAAGCCGGACTGCCCACTTGAGGAACATGTCGCTAAACAGGCGCCTTGCAGACCTCTATACGGCTGAGGGTGTCTTTTTTGTGGACCCGTACGCCGTGTTCTATGGTAGAAAAGACCTCTACCAAAGGGACGGGGTGCACCTCTCCTTTAAGGGAAAGGCGTTCCTAGCCAACCTCATCCAGGATGTCGTGGAGCGCACCCAAAGGAGTGTCCGACCCATTGGGAAGTCGGACGTACGCCAGTACGCCCGAGTCACTCCCCAAACAACCTTCTCGGAGGTTGTCAAAAATGGTGCCACCACGACAAACAAGAAGCCGGGAAACGGAAGAGTATAGGGGGTCCTACATTAGGGGACTCCCTGAAAGTTCTTCTGTTCAATGCGAGGTCAATCAGGAACAAATTTCCTGAGCTCCGTGGCCTCGTATCGACGGAAGAACCCGAAATGGTAGCCATAACAGAATCGTGGATAAAAACGTCAAACCGAGACTTTGAAGGCGAATTCACGGTTCCTGGCTACCAACTCTTCCACAAAGATAGGCAAGACAGAGAGGGTGGCGGTGTAATGTTGTATGTCAAGGATACAATCAAATCTACGAACTCCAACGTTATATCCGACCACGAGCTCCTAGGCGTTGACCTAGAGATTGGTCCTGCCAAATACAGGACCCTGCTGCTTTACAGACCCCCTTCCCAACCTGTTGAGAAGGACAGGGAACTGTACCAGCTGCTGGGTGAGCTGGTTCAAGGCAGAGTGTGCATCGTTATGGGCGATTTCAACAGCCAAGTTGACTGGGAAACCAGAGCAGCCTGTGGCGAGCGCGCGCTACTCCTGGAGTTCGCCAACAACGAGTTCCTCACTCAATGGGTCAGAGAACCGACGAGAGGAGACAATATCCTCGACTTGGTCTTCACCTCTGAGGATGATATCGTTGAGAATATCTCTGTAGGCGAAGAGCTCGGTGGCAGTGATCACCAGCTAGTTAGATTTAGCGTCAAGATCCCGAAGGTAAGGTCTGTTGCCAGTCAATTAAAGAAACTTGACTTGAGAAGAGCAGACTTTGCAAGCCTTCGAGCTGGACTGACTGACGTGAGGCTAGAAGTGTGCGATGCCGTTGAAGACTCTTGGAACAGTTTCAAAACCACATTCATGAGTCTTCAATCGCGTTTCATCCCTCTGAAATGCCCCCGTCTGTCTTCTGTTCAACCAAAGTGGTTTAATCGAGAAATCGGCCAACTGCTTAGGGAGAAGAGAAATGTGTACCGGCAATCGAAGATCTCGGGTGACTTTGACGAATACCGGAGGCTAGCCAGGAGAGTGAAGTCCAGCATAAGGGCGGCTAAGCGGTCTGAGGAACTCCGAGTGGCGAGACTCTGTAAAGAGAATCCCAAGGAGTTTTTTGGATATGTGAACAGCCGTAAACCAATCCGTCGAACGATTGGCCCTTTGAGGAATGAGGAGGGGACATTAAAGCATTCAGATGCAGAAAATGCTAACCTCCTCAACGACTACTTCTCTTCAGTGTTTACTGAAGAGTGTGGTCCCATTCCCCAGCCCACGGATTCCTACTCGGGGGAAAAGCTGGAGGCAATGGACTTCACCGAAGGAGAAATAAAGAAAAAGATCGCTGACCTAAAGACGAATAAGTCCCCTGGACCGGACGGGTTTCTACCTAAAGTGTTGAAGGAAGTGTGCGATGAAGTATCACGACATCTGTGCGCTATCTTTAACATGTCAATCCGGACCGGATGCGTTCCTAGAAACTGGCGTGAGGCGGAGGTGACTCCTATCTTCAAGAAAGGAGACCGTAACCAACCGTCGAACTACCGACCTATCAGTCTGACTTCGATAGTCGGTAAACTCATGGAAAGCATCATGGTGGACAAAGTGACGTCGTATTTAGAGTCAAACCTGCTACTGAGGAGTTCCCAGCACGGCTTCCGAAGGCAACGGTCATGCCTGACGAACCTTGTGGAATTCTTCCACTTCGTTTTCAGTGAGCACGATCGGGACAAGGCGGTGGATGTGGTCTACCTAGACTTTCAGAAAGCCTTTGATAAGGTACCACACCGCCGCCTTCTCCGGAAAGTGCGAGCGCTAGGCATAGACGGAAAGGTAGCCGGCTGGATCGAGAACTGGCTAAGTGGCAGACGGCAACGGGTGGTGGTAAATGGACAGTCTTCTGAGTGGGTGCCCGTTACTAGCGGGGTGCCTCAAGGTTCTGTCCTGGGACCACTACTATTTATCATCTACGTCAACGACATGGACGGTGACATGGTTGCGAAGATTTCCAAATTTGCCGACGATACCAAGCTTGGTATGAACGTTGCAAAGGATGGAAATACTGCCCTCCTGCAGGAAGATCTTGGGAAGATTGGGGAGTGGTCGGACACATGGCAAATGCCTTTTAACGTGGGCAAATGCAAAGTGATGCATATCGGCCACAGAAACCCCCAATCTCAGTATATCCTTAAGGGCACTGCTATTGAATCCACCGACACTGAGAAGGACTTGGGTGTAACAATCACTAGTGACCTCAAGTTCTCGAAACAGTGCATTGAGGCGGAGAAAAAGGCCCAAAGGATGCTAGGCTATATTAAGCGCCAGTTTGGTTATCGGAACCAGGAGATTGTACTGTGCCTGTACAACTCAGTTGTCCGACCGCACCTGGAGTATGCCGTACAATTTTGGTGTCCTTCATTGCGTAAGGACATCGCGAGATTGGAATGCGTACAAGCCAGGGCAACCAAGCTGATTCCCTCTATCCGACATAAAAGTTATGAGGATAGACTAAGGGAGTTAGATCTGTTCTCACTGGAAACCCGTAGACTGCGTGGTCAGCTCATCGAAGTCTTCAAAATACTTCGAGGGTTCGACGGTGTTGACTACCGGGATATTTTCACACTGAGTGAGAACAGAACGCGCAATCACGGCTTCAAACTTGAACTGAAGCGTTACAACCGCAATCTGTGTGGAAACTTTTTCACCTACAGTATCTGCGGTAAGTGGAACGCACTTCCAGTGGAAGTTGTCAACAGTGAATCTGTTGACCAGTTCAAGTCAAGACTAGACAAAGTCTTGAAAAGTGGCCGTTTATGGACGCAAAACAATTGAGCAGCCATGTGCCCGCTCAATTGCTAGTCCAAAGGTACCCTCTTTGAATGGACCGTAAGGTCTCCTAGGGTACTAACTTTCCTTGTTACTCCTTGTTACTCTCTCTCTCTCTCTCTCTCTCTCTCTCTCTCTCTCTCTCTCTCTCTCTCTCTCTCTCTCTCTCTCTGTACTTTATGTGTGTAGCGACTCTCGCGTGTGTCCTATTTTGCACGTACACGCCAGTCGCTACATTTTCGCTTCTCAGGCACTTATTTCTTCATGAAATATCATTTTTTTATATATAAAAACTTTCGTACGAGTCATATCTACAGTATTACTCACCATATGCGTTTGTAGTGACAAACTGCTTAAAATTAGAAAAAATAAAATGCTTCATCAGTCATCTTCCGAACGTTTCCAACATTTTGGCCAACTCTCTACCGTGGCGTTGGAAAGCCTATTTTCATAGGTTGTGGGATTTTATGATATATACAGACTTTTCTCTTAACCCCCCTTGCATTGGGCTGGGGAGGGTCATAGTATCTACCATCTTCCGAACGTTTCCAACATTTCGGCCAACTCTCTATAATGGCGTTAGAAAGCCTATTTTCATAGCTTGTGGGATTTCTTCTCATATCGTCATTGGCAGCTCTTTCGCGCCCCCTAGCAACCGTTCCCATACATAATTCCGCCCTCTTGGTAACCAAGTGAGTATTTTTTCAAATACGGCGTTTGAAAAATATTTAATAATGCAAATTTGCAATACTGGTATTTTCTACCTGTATTAAATTAAGATCTCTGAAAAACCGAAATAATATCCCGCAAAAAGATAAAAGTCACTGAAATAAAAGATGGGCTCAACACCGCCTCCAGGTCGCAAGGAACGACGACAGCACATGGCCAACCCAAGTGGGATCTTTGGGCGCTGAAAATGGCCTAATGGCTCGCAAAAGCCTCGGCTCGACTTCCTACCCAAGTGCGGGTGGATTGGGCATAAATACGGGTTCGTCCCCGCCCCCATCCTTCAAGTAGGGAAAAATTGACCTATTTTAATTTGTAAATCTACTTTTAAAATTTGTAATTCTTTTTTTAAATATGAAAGTCAACTTTTTAAATTTGAAGTTCAATTTTTTTAATATGAATGTCAGTTTTTTTAAAATTTGAAGTTCATTTTTTTAAATGTGAAGACCTTTTTTAATTTGGAGTTATATTTTATTTTTTTTGAGGATGAAAAGGTGTAGTAGGCAGTCGCCAGATGGGATACTAACCCCCCCCCCAAAAAAAAACCCCTTCCTGATAGCCATCATGCACTCACTGTCCCTCCCACGTCGCCTACACATTGCTCACCCATGGTCAATATAACTTTGACGGAGGTACATTCACCATCCAGTCCACCCTCTTAAATCCACACATCTTGTATGTGAAAGAACCAATGAGGAATTCCTGGGTCTTCTCCACTCCCTTCTATCCAGGCTCCTCCCAAAATCCGCACGTCTCAATATCTTCCTCTTGTTTCTCGCCCTGTGGCTTACAATCAAGTCCCTCCATCCATCTCTTGTTTTCCACTGCTCTCCCGCCCGCCATACCCTGACTTAACCTCCCCATCCCTTAGCAAACTACTCCTCCCCATTTCCTATTATATATTTTTACCATTATATTAAAATAACTAAATCCTAGGTTCATGTGGTCCTCCCGCCAGCCTATCCTTTCGTCTCTCTCACAGTAATGCACTGGTATTGCTATGGTATAGTAGCTAAATATAACATTAGATATCTTAAAACTTTGTATAAACCTAGTTGTCTTTGTCTCCAGGAAGTGACCTGGGTGAGCGTCAGATTTTTATGATCTCCAGTTACTTTCTTCTCCGTTCGTGGCGGCACAGCCACCTTCGCCCGGACATCAGGCTTGTCACTCTCTCTCTCTGCACTGACCTTCATGCGACGTGTGCAGTCATTACCTGGAAAGAGAGCTCACTGCTTGGTCTACATTCTACAGCCGTTTGTACCCACCTACTCAACAGAAGTGGATTTATAAGGGGGCACTGGGGACACGTGCTCCCTCAAATAAGGGGGCCTCCGGTGGTATTCAAGTTTAGTTGTTGATGGCATAATTGAATTTACCACAAATGAGCCACTACAAAAACAACGAATTTCGGCGTTTCTCATTTTCGACAAAACTCACTAGGTTCAGATCTTGTAGCGCTAAGCCTCGTAAGGGCGCGGCGATTTGCCTTCCTGGCCACCGTGCTGACGGGACTCAGCGCGCCGTCCGGCCCCAGATTAGCCATTCTGCTTCTTTCTGACAGCCTGCATTTTCTGCCCTACTTCCTCACTTCCCCACAACTTTCTCTGGTTGGCCTCTAATTTCACAGGGTAGATGCCGAACAGCTTCCTTTCACCCAAATATCTCCGATCGGGGCTGAGAGGGGAGGGGACAACATTCCCTCACCCCTGAGCTCTAATCTGGGGTGGTGGGTTTTTGAAAACCTGTTCCATCCCCATCCACACCTTCCTCACTTCCTCTTTTTTTCTCCTTTCAATCTCTATTCATTTTACGCCGTGCCCAAGGTGGAGCCACCATGCCGATGGGCTGCCAGGCCACTAGGCGGGAGGAGTGGCCTCAAATGGCGGCAGCTGGCTCTGCAGGCCCCGTACTCACCCCGCGCAGAGCGGGCTACTACATTGGAGTGATTAACGTCTGCACCCCGTATTTAAAACAAGGTCCCCATGCCCAATGATGAAATTAAAAAAAATACTCCCCTCGACTATCGTCGGAGCTGCCCTCGGGTAGCTCCACTGATAAAATGGTGGTCCTCCCCTGTGCTTTCGCAGGGGACACTACAAAACTCTTCAACCGGAGAGAAGGCTTACTCCTCTCCTTTTCCTACAGGTGTACCCCGTAAGGGGCACGGCGATTTGCCATCCTGGCCGCCGTGCTGACGAGATCCAGCGCCCCGTCGGGCCCCAGCTTAGCCTCTCTTCCTTCCTTCAGATAGCCTGTATTCCTATCCTACCTCGTCGCTTTTCATACAACCACTCCCACAACTTTCTCTGATCAGCCTCTAATTTCACAGGGTAGAAGCTGACCTTCTTCTCAGCCAATCGTCCCGGATCGGGGCTGAGGGGAGAGGAGACAATGTCCCCTAACCCTTGAGCTCCGGTCTGGGGTGGTTTGCTTTTAACAACCTGCTTCATCCCTACCCATACCTTCCTCACATCCCTTTTCCTCTCGTCTTCAAAATCTATCTTTTTTACGCCGTGTTCAAGGTGGAGCCGCCATGCCGAAGGACTGCCAGGCCACCAGGCGGGAGGGGTGGTCCCAAATGGCGGCGCCTGGCTCTGCCGGGCCTGTAAGCACCTCTTGCAGTGCGGGCTACTGCAAGAGGTGGTGAGCGATTGCGTCCCGTAAAACAAAGAGGGTCACCATGCCCAATGCTGCAAAAAAACACATCTCCCCTTAATTCCCCCTATAACAACAACGTAGCCGCCCTCGTGCAGCTCCACAGAAAAGATGGAGGTCCCCCCCCCGTGCTTGCGCAGGGGACCCTCCATATTTCTCTAACCGAAGAGGAGGCTTACTCCTCTCCTTCGCTTACGGGTGCAGGGGACTCCCCCTCACCTCCTTCTTGGAGGTGCTTTCGGGCACCTCCCCTTTTCCTGCGGCAGTCCCCTCTTTTCTTTCCAAGCAAACTGCCAAGAAAGCCAGCAGGCAGCCCACTGCCGACCGCCCCTCGTGTAAGCGGCTCGGTAGGGCAAACCCCCTTAGGGGGGAGAGGGAAGCCAGGCCCCTTTGGTCGCTTCCCTCAAAAGACCTGCTGGCAAGAATATTGAACCTTGCCGGGGTCAAGGCCTGTGCCTCCCCACACAAGACTAGTGACAATACAGCCAATTGGACAAGCGATGTCTTGGGAGGGGATGGCCAACTGGAGGCCCCTCCTGTGACACACATGGTCCTTGAGGAACCCCAGCCTCAGACGGTAGGGCCTTCCATGGGGGAGAATCCGGGCTCGGCGCCAAGCACCGAACCCGAATCCGACCCTATGCAAGGTCCTCCTCAAACGGCTGAGGGATCCGAGGCAGTACAAGGAGGGGAGGGATATCCTCCGACAGGTGCCCCTACGACTACCGGGACCTTCTCCATTTCGGAGAGGGACCTGGCTGAGGCCGGTCCATCTGGCATGGGGGCTTCTGCCGGCGGAGGTGAGAAGCGGGTTCATTCCCCACCCTCATCTCCTAAAAAGAAGAATAAAAAGACAAGAAAGACCAAAAATACTCGGGGCTCCTCTCAATCCGCGGGGGCTGTGGGGACGGATGGTTCTGCTGACACTTTGGTAGGTGACCAAGCCAAGATCGGCACATCCGGCCCCTCTACCCCCCCGTGTGCGGAGCCCTTGACTAAGACTAACACCAAGAGTGCACAAGGCGGAGCCTCGATGACATCGGGGCCCCTCGTTCAGAGGTTACCTGGCGTTTTTGAGCCCGCTGGCTTCAAACGCTTCCTCGTTATTCGCTCCACTGATGGCATCATGTTATCCAAGGGCAACATGATCCATCAGAGGAGAGGATTAGCTAGTGTAATTGGTAGAGAGCCGAAGGTGACCCGTTTCTCGGACGGGAGCATATTGGCGAATGCGGCGAATCCCGCTGAGGCGGCCAAGATAAGTGCTCTTCGGACACTTCATGGCACCCCGGTGATTGTGACGCCGCACTCTACCATGAACTTTGTGAAAGGAGTAGTTTATGCGAGGGAACTCGTTGACTACCATATTGAGGACATCACCCTAGAGCTGGCCAACCATAGGGCGGTCAAGGTCGAACGTGTGATGAGAAAACAGGGAGGGGCCTCGAGACCCATCCCTACACTCTTCGTCACGTTCGACTGTGACAAGCTGCCTGAGTCGGTGCGTGCCGGTTGGTACCGCTACCGCGTGAAGGCATTCGTGCCACTGCCACGGCGGTGCAATTACTGTCACCGCTTCGGCCATACAAATCGCTCATGTAGACGTGCAAAGCCGGGGTCACCCGAAGTCTGTGTAAATTGCTCCAAGGTCACACACGATAAGTCCAAATCGTGTGTGGCCAAGTGTGTCCTAAACGTGGATGAGTTTACGCATCACTGTCCGAGAACTGCTTTATTTTCTTGCCTTGACCTATCTTTGTGCTCTTCGGATGCACAGCCTGATTTTGATTGGGGGGTCGTCGATGACCTCCATGGTAGTGAATACTTTCCCATTCAAATATCATTTTCAGGGCAACTGCCGCCTGAGAGCCCACCTCGGAGGTGCTTGGCGCGGGCGCGGTGGCCTGCATTTCAGGAAACGACTGAATTCTATATCTCAGTCGAGGAGTTTAGGTCAGTAGATGAGGCCGTTGAGTTCTTCTCCGGCAACCTCATCGCCCTGGGCCTGACTACTATTCCTAGGACGTCTGGCCATTTTGCACTTTGACTACTCCCGTGGTGGTCGGCCGAGTGTGAGACGGCCCTCAAACAGAAGCGTTATGCCTACATGCGCTATAAGCGCCGCCCGAACGATTTCACTGTCGCTGAATTTCGTCGGGCTAGGGCTAGGTTCCGGTATATTTCGAAGCACGCCCGCCGCTCTTCTTGGCGAGTATACGTGTCTTCACTTAACGGGAAGAACCCTTTAGCTGAGGTGTGGAAGCGAGTCAAAAGGATTCGGGGCAAGTTCTCGCAGGACCCCCCTCCCGTTCTCCAGGAGAATGGGACCGCAATCTCGTACCCCGCGTCCGTGGCGGAATCCTTAGCGACCGCTTTTTCCGCATTCTCTAGCCGGGATGCTGCTCCGCCAGCATTCAATGCACGTCGTGATGTCGCGGAAGGCCGGCGGCTGGACTTTACCTCCAGAGGGGAAGAACCCTTCAACGAAAAGTTTACTATGAGTGAGTTGCGCTCCGCTCTCGCTTCGTGCGCGAACACTGCCCATGGTCCGGACGATGTCCCGTACGCCATGCTTTGAAACCTGGGTGAGCGAGGCATGGCCTTTCTGTTAGATTTGTTCAACAGGATCTGGGTGGAAGGTCTTCTCCCAGACTCCTGGCCAATCGCTACTGTGCTCGCCTTTCGCCAACCGGGGAGAGATCACTCTACTTCGGCCGGTTTCCGCCCAATCTCTCTAACCTCTTGCGTGTACAAGTTGATGGAGAAATTAGTAAATGTTAGATTAGCCTTTTGCCTGGACAGCGGAGGCCATCTTTCTTCTGCACAGTGCGGCTTCCGCAAGTTACACTCCACGTCGGATGCTCTGCTCCGACTGGAAAATGCCGTCTGCGAGGCTTTGCTTCGTAGACAGCACTACGCCACGGTGTTTTTCAATCTAGAGCAAGCCTATGATACCGCATAGCTATACGGTATCATGGAGACTCTCCACACGATGGGGGCGAGGGGACGCCTCCCAATGTTTATATCTGAATTTTTGCGAGATCATCGATTCTGCGTACGGGTGGGGGGAGCTCTCTCCGGCCCAAAGGAGCAGGAAGAGGGTGTCCCGCAGGGAAGTGTCCTCAGTGTCACACTCTTTGCCCTGAGCATCAACGGCATCACCTCGGTGCTGCCGGAAGATGTTCTCGCTACGCTCTACGTGGACGACCTTTCGATCTTTTTTGGCGCGACCCAGATGCCAACTCTGGAGCATCGACTCCAACAGGCATTGAACCGCGTCTCTCGCTATGCCGAAGTGCACAGGTTTCGGTTTTCTTTGGCCAAGACTAAGGTGGTGCACTTCTGCCGCCATCCACGGCTTCACCCCGACCCAGATTTGTTTCTTAATGGGGTGCGCCTGGATGTGGTTGAGTCGCACCGTTTCCTCGGTCTTGTATTCGACCGACGCCTCACCTGGGAGGCTCATATTCGCAGCCTTAGGGTCTCTTGTACCCGCGCCATGGACATTCTCCGTTCCGTGACGTTCAGCGCTTGGGGCGCTGATAGGGCTACTGCCTTACTTTTTTATCGATCCTTTGTTCGTTCGAAGCTCGACTACGGATGCGAGTTTTATGCATCCGCAGCCAAGCGTTTATTGCGGAAGGTAGATTCGATCCACCACACCGGCCTTCGCCTTGCGACCGGTGCCTTCCACACTTCCCCCATTGAGAGCCTATTGGTCGATGCTGGGGAGATGCCACTCGCTCTGCGCCGCGTGCAGTGCATCACCCGCCTGTACGCGTGAGCCCCGCGCCTCCCTCAGTCGCCAACAGCTGTCACTGCATCCGCAGCTGATCTCGATGGTGCCTATGCCGCCGAGAGACGCCAGTCATACCCTAAGCCCTTTGGGTTTAAGGCCAGGAAACTCCTTCGAGAGGTAGATATAGCTCTCAGGCCGGTGGCACCCCTGGTTCTGCCCAGGACGCTACCCAGGAGGGTACCACATTTGGCTATTTGTCGACACGCCTCTGCTCCCAAAGCTTGTACTGCACCGGGAGTATTGCGTTCGACCTTTTTGGAGCACATATCCTGTCACGCTGGAACCGTGCCAGTGTATACGGATGGCTCCAATTCCCCAGAGGGGGTCGGTTTCCACGCCGTATTCCCTCTTTTTGATGTCAGCGGGGCTCTACCAGGTGCTGCGTCTGTCTTCACGGCCGAGCTGGTGGCAATACACCACTCGGTACGGGAGATTACGCGACGTGCCCGGTTTGGAGACTGGATTGTGATCTATAGCGACTCACAAAGCGCCCTGAGTGCTCTCGGGGCATTGGAATATCCGCATCCCCTGGTTCGCGATATCTGTGACGCCACGGTTTTGGCGAGCCGGGCAGATATCGAGATTATCTTCTGCTGGGTTCCTGGACATGTAGGAATTGCGGGGAATGAGCTCGCTGATGAGGGCGCCAAAGAGTCCGCGAGGACTCTGTGACCGGACCAGCGTTTCGCTTTTCCTCACACCGACTACATAGCAGGAATACGGCAGCTCTTCGGACTGCTTGGCAAATAAGATGGGAGACAGTCGAAGGGAACTTAAAGTTGCGTGTCATTGCGCCGCGACTGTTCCCATGGTCCTATTCCCCAATGCCGCGGCGGCTTCAGGTTGCTTTCTGTCGTCTCCGAATCGGGCACACTCGTGTGACGCATCGCTATTTGATGGAGCGCTCGCCTGCGCCCTATTGCAACGACTGCTCGTCCCCCAGACTGTTCGGCACATTCTTGTCGAATGACCCAGTCTGGGTGATTTTCGCGCACGATACCTGTCCCGGTACCGGGATGGGCGGGGTCGCTACCGCCTGTCCCTTGTACTCGGGACGGATTCGTGCACATTGACTTCTGGACTTGTTGACTTTTGGGGGGAAGCCGGCCTTCTCCCTTTCATTTAACCAGGTTTAATTGTTTTTGTTATTGTTTTGTTATTGTTATTTCTTTTTATTGTTGTTTCCTGTTCAATTTTTTAAATTAGCATAGAACTAGGCTTTTTGTTTACGGTGACTTATACCTAACTCGGCAGTCGCCAGAAGCCCCTTAAAAAAACAAAAAAACACGTAACCCACTTTATCAAGATAACGACCTACTTAAGAAATAGCTATAGACACAACAACTCTATCCTACTGTTTCCTACCATAGCCTAAATTACATTATTTTATTTATTGACACCTACTAATGACTTATTGTGTCAATTACTACCACATCTGATGCACCACTTCATCCTCGGTGAGTGTTCTAAATAATAGTTGTTATAACCTAACTGATAATAGATATACTACATTGCCTTCTGCCCCTCACAATTGCACATCTTATCGTGGAATGCCCAACCTATGGAGAACTCCGACGAAGATACATGCCCATCGATGGTGGGGGTACCCTCGTAATCCTAAGATCTGCAACGGCTGAAAATATCCGCCCTGGCAGCGGAATTATCCGCTACCTCGAGGAGACAGGAATATTAAAGCAGCTATAGATAGTCTCCAATAGTACGATCTAGATTTTAATGAATTTTAATTATTTTAACCTTACTCCATTATCATGCCATTTATCCATCCAGTGTTTCAATCATCACTGCATAATCAGCACCTCATCATATCAGACAACTTTTATATCTCATCTAACCTTTTCTTTTTACTACAAAACGAATTAAGGTGCAATCACCTCCCAGTGAGCACCAAGGGACTCGTAAACAATCCATCCATCCATCTCACTGCATCCACAGCTGATCTCAACGGTGCCTATGCCGCAGAGAGACGCCAGTCATACCCTAAGCCCCCCGTAGGGGGCGCGGCGATTTGCCTTCCTGGCCGCCGTGCTGACGGGCCTCAGCGTCCCGTCCGGCCTCAGCTTAACTCCTCTTCCTTCCTTCGCTAACCCCTGATCTCCGTCTCCTGTACCACTTCTCCCTCACTGTGCCCCTGCTTTTCCGTCGTCGCTTTACAACCACCTTTTCTCTACTCTTTTGTTGGCCCCTTCTTCTTCTGCCTATGGACCTTCCCGATCACGTCCCGGCGCTCATTTTCATCGCACAACCGAATACTCCGACGTAAAGATGTTAGGCGTGGTGACCTCAACCGCTCAGAAATCTGTCACCAAGCTTGATCCACTACTCTGATCAGCCTACCATGCTATGTGTGGGTTTGGTCCTGGGTTCCCAATGGGTAGCGGTGAAGGCGTATAGCGCCCCGCTTAGTGGTACAGGACGGGGCCATGTAAAAGGCGCTCAGTAGTGCCGGTCCCTTGTTGGGGTCAGTGTGGGCCGCCACAGGCAGGGGTGTTGAATTTCATTTATTGGCCATGGATACTATTGTTCACTCACCAACTCTACAAAATGAACAAACAAAAACCCCACAAAAAACAACAGCAAAAAGCAAAAAATAAACGACCTCAGAATAATATTCGGACCGACTTGTTGGTCCATATATATAACGCTCAAAACCACAAGAAATGAACCATTCTGTGTACTCGAACTGCGAAAACAACTACAAGTCGTTACTGAAGAGTCACAACCAGAATTCTCAATCAATCCTGACCAAACAGAGGTAACAGTTAAAGCCAAGTCAGAAAAAAATATCAAAAAAACTACTGGCCCTCACCACCTTAGGTGATAATGAAATAAAACCAACGGAAAAAAATAATCACAACCTGAGAGTAGGTACGTTTCTACTCAACAGGTTTATGCCTGGACCCAAAAGTACGGAGGCCTTCATATGCCAAGGGATACAAAGGCTGTTAGAAGATAACGGCCATCAAATAGACTCTGTGTCCATCTTCGAGAGAAAATCGCCCACACGCTCAACTCCGTTGAAAATCGTCAAAATAACATTCAAACAGCAAACCATACAAGAAATAATTAGATTCGCAGGACCAGCAATCCGAATACAGGAAGAACTACCGACTCCAATTCAATGTCGATCGTGCCTGATCTTTGGTCACCCGGCTAAATATTGTAAAACTGATCCACAATAATGCTTCAAATGCAGCGAAAAAGGACACAACAGCGAACAATGCAAATCAAAAGAAAAATGCATTAACTGTGGAGATAACCACCAAGCATTCAAGCGAACATATCCGCACTTCAACTTCGATCAGGAGGTGGGATTAGAACTGGCCGTTTTGGCATCCGAAGGCACCAAGCCTTAAAAGACATGGCCGAGGAAGGAAGAACTTTGAGTACTCGAAGTTATGCTAGCGTTGCTTCCACCACCAAAGCTCCAACTACCCAATTAACTTCCAAACAAACATTGGACCTAACAGCCCTCAACAAAGCCTCAATGTCAAAGGAAAACAGCCTAGGACCACTAGAAAGCCTAAAGTTAAAACCCCACCACATCCAAACTGAGCCACCAACTACTAAGCACACCGAGACAGAACTACCTAAAGCGCAATCACAAAAAAGAAGCCACCAAGAATCCCCTAAATCTGCCGCTTCCTCCGACTCACCAACTAAAAGCTCAGAAGTTAAAGCAACCCGAAGAAACAGCTCATCGAGCACATAAACTATATGCTACGATAGCGAGCTACCCTCACCCCTCCACAACAAACTAATAAACCCACAACCCTTGACACCAAACTTCCATTGCCCGGAATCTCAAGCCGAGAAAACAGTACCGTCTGGCTCAAGCACACCAACACAAAATAGAAGAACAAAGCCCCCAAAAGACGCTCTCCTTTCCCAAATATCACCACATAGATTATTAACATCTCCACCAAGGTCCAAATATTCAACTACAGAAGAATTGGCAATAAACAAAGAACTTGATACCAATGAAATTACCTCCAGACATACAGCCCCACTATCAATACAGTATTCACAAAGAACACTCTCGCCCGCTAGCCAGAAAGAAATGCCTCTATTAAGCACCCAGCGCAACACAAAACCAAAGTTTCAGCGCCCTCAGGTAAAATATAAGGAAGCTCTCAATAAAAAACTAACAATACGGACAAAAACATACAGAACCCGATAACACCAGGCACGCCGAAACAAACTTCACACAAACTCTATACAAAGTCCGGTAGCTCCACCCTATACGGAGCCTCCAAGCCTCCTAAATAGATCTACAGACCGAAGAATATGAAAAACAAACTCAAATCCTGCAATGGGATATTCGTGGCCTCCGGGCCAACTTGGAATCTTTACAAAAAATAATCACAGAAAAAGACCCAGTGTGCATTTGTCTCAACGAGACTATGCACTCAAATCCGCAGCAGCATCTGAGTAACAAATATGACTGTCATTTCTTTACAACTGACTCGACCAAAGGCAACGCGATCTACACGCGACGAAATATCCCACACATGCAATACCAGTTAAACACGCCCCTAAATGCTTTAGTCGTTTGGCTACATTGTTTACAGCTCATCACCGTATGTTCTATATACTTGTCCGCTAACCTGCCCCTAAACCGCCAGGACCTCGAAGCCCTCTTCAACCAACTTCCAGAGCCATTTCTCATCCTTGGCGACTTCAACGCCAGAAGCCACTACTGGAACGACAACGAAAACAAATACTCGAGGACGCATCATAAGACCTAATAGAGCGCCAATACATCAACATACTAAATACAAATACCCCAACACATTATTACCAACAAACGAACACACTGTCTCACATAGACTTAAGCCTAATCTCCCTAAATTTCCCCACATAAACTCATTGGAGCGCTTACTCAGACCTATGTGGTAGCGATCACTACCCAATACTTATTAAGCTTCTTGCTCAAAGAGCCTCACTTTCCAGGAAACGATGGAATTATTATAAAACAAATTGGACCGCCTTCACATTGACGACAGCCATACTCCAACCCAATCCAGAGGTGAATATGTGCTACTTCACGGCAGAACTACAGAAAGCAGCTCGGGAACACATCCCAAAGACTAACTACAACACCAGCAAGCGCACTACTCCATGGTGGAATCAACAGTGCCAAGACGATAAAAGAAAACGTGATAAAGCACACAGAATTTTCATAAGAACCAAAACGTTACAGAATTACATGGACTATAAAAGAGCATCTGCCATCGCCCGAAGGACCTTCAAAGAAGCTAAACAAGCCTCCTGGAAACAATATGTATCTAAAATTAACAAAGATAACCCTATCGCAAAAATTTGGCGACAAATAAAAAAGATGTCAGGACAGCGCAGCCTTATTCATCTTCCTATCCTTTGTATTAACGGAAATACCATCAGCAATCAAACCCAAGTCGCTAACATAATAGGGCATACCCTCAGTACCATATCCAAAGGATCTCGAAACAAGCCCTTTTTAACGCTGAAAATTCTAACAGAATCAACAAATTTAGACTTCTCAACCAAGAGAATCCTTCCGTACAATCCTTTCTCTATGAACGAATTACAAGCATCCCTAGAAGAAAGCCCAAACACAGCCCCTGGAGAGGATGAAATCTCAAACTTCATCATAAGTAAAATTCACCCAAACGCCTTAGAGCTACTGCTAGACATTTATAACCGCATCTGGACTAATGGCTCCTTCCCGGATGAATGGCGTCAAGCGCTAGTCCTTTCCTTCTTAAAACCTGAAAAGGATCCATCAAACCCAACGAATTATAGACCGATTTCCTTGACACAATGCCTATGCAAAATATTAGAAAGAATGGTTAATGCTAGATTGAAATGGTATCTAGAAACAAACAACCTTCTGTCCTCAAACCAATATGGCTATAGAAAATACCGCTTAACACTAGATCCTCTAACCCTCCTTGACCACGACGTCGGCCGAGCTTCCAGCGAAGGGAGGAAATTTGTCACAGCGGTCTTTTTTGACATTGCCAAGGCGTATGATGCGGTTTGGCGACGTCATATACTCAATAACATACACGAGCTAGGAATCAGAGGACCACTCGCACTCATCATCAAAAAGTTCGTTAACAATAGAAAATCCAAAATAGATCTACATGGAGCCCAGTCTATACATTCAGCTAACACGAAGGAGTACCACAAGGAAGTGTGCTCAGCACGACCCTCTTCATAATAGCAATCAACAATTTGACTCTCCAAGTACCACCTACCATCAAATGCTCATTATATGTGGATGACTGGTCAATTTGGCTCCCAGGCACCAGCGCAACAGAAGTATCAAATCGCCTACAAGAAGCAATAGACAAAATAGAGAACTACTCAGTACAACATGGTTTCACAATTTCAAGTGAGAATCAACCTCTATAACATTTACAAGAAAAAAACAAATTCCGCGTATTCCATTGCTACTTGAACGACGCCCAATCACCTTTCAAAATAACATAAAATTTCTAGGTCTCACATTCGATCAGAGGCTTAGATGGTAACCTCACATACTAAACCTTAAAAGACGGTGCTACAAAGCCACAAACATTCTGACAAAACTGTCGCATCATCACGGGGGGGGGGGAGACAGAAGCACCCTCCTGTACCTTTACGAGACTCTCATCTTGTCCAAAATAAACTACGGATGTCATCTGTACGGAGCAGCATCAAAATCTGCAATCCAGGAATTAGATCCTGTACAAAACCAAGCCCTCCGTCTAGCCACCGGTGCCTTCAAATCAACCACAACATCCTCACTTAGCACCGAGACCAGAATACTACCTTTGCGTCACCAAAGTCAAGTTGCAGAACTCAAATACCTTGTACGTATTTACAGACATCACAACAAACGAAAACGAATACTAAAAAATGCGCTACCAGCAGACAACTCAAGGACCCGCAGCTACATCACCAACACGGTAAGGGTTAAAAAACTCTTACACAGTTTAAACTTGCCAGAGCCAAACATCCTCCTTGACAACTACTATACTATTTCCCCATGGACTATTCAACCTTCAGTAATATGTCAAATAACTCTCCCTTCTTCGAAATCGACAATGACGCCCGTAAACTACTATCCAACATTTTTCAGGACCACCAAAGGTTCCCTAAACCATGTCAGTCCATTTTCACAGATGGATCAAAGTCGGCAGATGGCGTGGCATGTGCAGCAATTCTCCCGCACCACATACGAGCTTCCCGACTTCCGGATTGCGCTTCCGTCCTCTCGGCAGAACCCACTGTTATCTACATAGGTCTCAAGTCAGTAAAAACAGGTAACAATAAAACTACAATATTTTAAGACTCAAACAGTGCGCTGACAATGGTAAAATCACGCAACCAAACCCATCCCCTAGCCATTGAAATTCAAAGAAAAATAAAGTCACTATTCAGGTAACGTAACCCTATGCTGGTGTCCCTCCCATGTAGGGATAAAAGGCAATGAAGACGCTGACTCAGCTGCAAAATCAGCAGTCGCAAATAACTCATTGCCCACTGAACCAACATACCACAAATATTATTACAACCTCTTTGTCGAGACAGTTAAATACCAGTGGAATCGGAATGGTATGTACACGGCCATCACCATCTATTTCAAATAAAAGATGACGTCAACAAATGGAAGAGTTCCCCCAGAAATTGTCGAAGAGATGAAGTCGTCTTAGGACGCTTACGACTAGGACACACAAACTTACACACAGCTATGGCTTCGCAAATGCTCCCCTACCACAATGCACTACCTGCAACGCCCAGCTAACTATCCCGCATATACTACTAACCTGCGCTAGATTTCACCGACACCCGAAAAAATATTTGGGTAAGAGCCCAACACTAAAGAAAGTCCTCGGCGACGAACCCCAAACAAGTACGGCACTGATTGCATACTTAAAATAAAGTAAATTATATAGTAAAATCTAGAAAAAGAAAAGAAGCAAAACCCGATAAATTATGAAGATTCGCTTCTTTCAATTTTAGAAACCTTTTAATTCATACACAATTTCATTACCCCCACCCATTCATTTCAATTCACTTCATCCATCACATCACCATTCACAACTCATAACTATTATTCAAGCTTTTAAATTTTAATCTATAAAATACCGTGCCTGTTTAGACCCATAAATGGGTGAAAGAGGGCATAAAAAGCTTAAAAAAAACAAAAAACAAAACAAAACCTAAGCCCTTTGAGTTTAAGGCTAGGAAGTTCCTTCGAGACCTAGGTATAGATATAGGGCCGGTGGTGCCCCTGGTTCTGCCCAGGACGCCACACTGGAGGGTACCACATTTGGCTATTTGTAGCCACGGTTTTGCTTCCAAAGCTTCTACAGCGCCGGGAGTATTGCATTCGGCCTTTTGGGAGCACACCTCGTGTCACACTGGAACCGTGCCAGTGTATACGGATGGCTCCGTCCCAAGAAGGGGTCGGTTTCCACGCCGTATCCCCTCTGTTTGAAGTCAGCGGAGCTCTGCCAAGTGCTGCGTCTGTCTTCACGGCTGGATTGTGATTTATAGCGACTCACAAAGCGCCCTGAGTGCTCTCGGGGCATTGGTATCTCGGCATCCCTTGGTTTGTAATATCCGTGACGCCAAGGTTTTGGCGAGCCGGGCGGATGTCGAGATTATCTTCTGCTGGGTTTCTGGACATGTAAGAATTGCGGGGAATGAGCGCGCCGCGAGGACTGCGCGACCAGATCAGCGTTTCGCTCTAACTCACACCGAATTCATGGCAGGAATACGAGCAGCTCTCTGTGCTGCTTGGCAAAGAAGATGGGAGACGGTCGAGGGAAAGTAAAAGTTGCGTCATTGCGCTGCGACTGTTACCATGGACCTACCCCCTAATGTCGCGACGGCTTCAGGTTGCTTTCTGTAGTATTCGAATTGAACACACTCGCGGGACGCACCGCCCCATGATGGAGCGCTTACCTGCGCCCTACTGTGAAGACTGCTTTGTCCCTCAGACTGTTCGGCACATTCTTGTTGAATGTCCCGGTACCGGGACGAGCCGGGTCGCTACCGCTTGTCCTTTGTACTCGGGACGGATTCGTGCACATTGACTTTTTGGAAGAGGCCGACCTTCTTCCCTTTATTTAACTGTTGTTTTTTTGTAGGTTGCATGTTCCTGCGCCGGGGAGAGGTGGGCCTACCTCCGCCGCCGGAACAAGCGTCTTTCTTACTTGCTTTTGTTATTTTTTTTATCATTTTTAGCGTTATTTGTTTTCTTTTTCGTTACTTTTTTCTTAATATAGCCTATTAGTAGGCTTTGTCGTGTACGGCGACTTATGCCCAAGCAGGCAGTCGCCAGATTGGCTAAAAAATAATAATAATAATAATAAGAGATAAAAAGTAGCGCTCATTGATCCTGTTTAATTAATTATTGATATCATATGCATTGGTCTAACTGAAACAATGACTTCCACACTTTTTTTAAAATACTCGTTTCCTTGTGATAAGATGAGCATTGCAATTTATATCAACAGTTTGGCTTCATTTCATTCGTCTTGTAAGGTAAATATGGTTAATTTTTGTTCAGCAGTTTCATAGTAAAATGTCAAAAGTTAAACCATCTCGTTTAGACAAGGAGAAATTATGTGAGTGTTAGAGTCGTTGAACTTTGGAATGAGTTTTCTGTGGAAATTGTTGTCATTAGTTTCGTTCATGAGTCATTTAGATAGAGATATGGACAATATGGGATTTGAGGTTTAATGTAATATTTTTGGGGGTGGGCGGTGATAACGGTCCTCGTTACTGCTAAGTACGCACAAGGAGGCATATGCGTCAATCGTGGGCCATAACCCTTCTTCATAGAAAAGAGCGTGAAAAGGAGTCTTTTATTTGTTTGATTTGCATTCCATTGGTCTTTTAGTGTGCTTTTATATGATAATGGGAGACGCCCATTGTACTTATCGACATCTACTAATTTCCATTTTTTTTAAGGAACCAATGACGTCCATTTTTTGCCGCTTTCACGATGGTATTGCGTAGGAACGCCCATCAAACACGAGTTAGCAAGTAAAAAACTGTCGTTAATTAGTCGAGGGGACTGCCATTCCAAACACCTTCTTGCTACAACAAATGACCTAAGATCCTTCCCAGAGGTCCAAGTAAGTTTTGTAGAAGATATGCATGTTGTAAAAGTGGGTTCAACTGCGTCCAGTTCCAGAAAGTAGCGTGTGTTGATCGAGCCAATGGGTTTGCAGGTGGGTATAAGTTTGGAACAATCGAGTTTCCAGGAACAAGTTCGAATGTGCACAAGTACAAAAGTAAAAGGTACAACCGATAGAGATAAAAAGGCATTTAAAAGCCCTTTAACACCGGGTGTTGTCTGACAAAAAGTTATGGTTTAGCAACACCACTTTAATAAAACATCTCAATAAACTATATAAATACCACGGCTTATGCCTGTAAACATTAAAAAATCTACAAACATTTATACGACGAAACAAAACTTAATATAATCTGGGAGATCTATATCAATAAAGGGTAAAATTAATTCAATGAAATGGCAATTTTTTTTTTTAGTGAATCTGATCTATCTTAAATTCCTAGAAGAGAAGCTTAGATAATTTAGATAAGCGTCAATAAACCTTCGAAATTTGATCATCTATCAAAAATCTCGTTTTCGATTGATAAAGAGACGATTAAAGGCGCAAATGGTCCTAGAATTACCAAAATAGAAATCTCACCAGTGTACTTCAATGGTATTTTTCATTTTGAATTCTCAATAGGACACAAAAGTTTAACTGGACAAATGACTAATTCAAGATCGAAAACAAGTGAAATTCATGGCACCTTTTTTACTTATAAAAACTATTTGTAGTATTACTGACTATTAGAAAAAATATAAATTATGACTAACTATAATATCTGTTTTCAAGTTAGTGACAACGATTAATAACACCTTTCCAAATAAAAAAAAAATTCCACTCCAAATTAACGGGTATTTGTGAGTTGATTATCCCCCTCAAAGGAGTCTAACAGACTAAAACCGATAATAAGCGGGCATTTTCTTTTGCTGATAATCAAATGATGAATTTGGAAGTGTTGAATTAACTGAATGTTAATACTGCTTGGGACGTATCGGATGACAAGAGTTAAAATGAAAACAAACTCGACTCGTTGTTTCTCACTCCCGGGAAGCGGAAGGAATCTCTGCTCCCTCCGACCGCTTGGGAGATAAAGGAAGAAGACTTTTGAGCCTACAGCCTGTGTTGTAGGCCCTGCGCCTTTTGTGAGACTGTCCTGGGGAGATCAGATTAAGAGTGGAGAGAGGCTGTTGCATGCTGCGGGAATTTTATAGCAGACCCTACAACTTAACTTCACGTGGAACACATACAAGGGGGTGTCCCACTACAGGATTTTGCACCCAGGTGGGTTGTTTGTGTCATATCCATTTGATAATGATTCAAAATCCAGGAAGATGAGAAAAATTAATTGGTTAAAATATTATATAAAAAAACAAAAACTGAGCAACCGAAACAAACCTATGGACCGTACCATTCGTTACCTTTGTCCTCCTCCGATCGTTACATGTTAATTTTTTAAACGAGTAAGGCAGTGATCACTTGAAATTAACATTGATACTAACTTAACATGAGTGAACACTAAACACAAATTATCCCATAGATAAAAAAAAGGAATTAGTTGGAACAAAGGTTCCAACTAAATCTTGGGACTCGAGGAATCCTTTTCACATTGTTGCGTCCGACTTGCTATTAAGGGTTCTCCTCGAGCAAGGTCGGTGGGGGTTTTATTCTCCATTTGGGATCCTTCTTTACTCGGCGCTGAAACATAAACTGCGGTCAGTAAATCGCGATACAGTCACAACAGGGTTAGCACATCAGCAAGAAATGGAAACGCGTAAATGGAGGTTGACACCTTCGACCCCCCCCCTCCCCCCCACTCCAAAGCCATTGATCACATAAGATCAGTGAACAAGAGGACGTGTGCCCCTTACCAGCAGTAACTTCCTACGCGAGCGAGGTGATATTCTTACTCCACCACCACCACTGGGTTTGTTTCTAATTTTAACTTAGCCATTAGGCGACGTAATTAAAAATAAACGCGCACAAAAAGGAAGGGGGGGGGAAGCAAGCTGCGGCGTCGCCCCCCTCCCTCCCCGACGGGTAATTTAAATATCCAATAAGGTGACGGGAAATTACTGTGTAGTGGCCTAGGCTTTCCTATACCTCACTTGAAAGTGCATAATGACGTAGGCTTTAGGTCCACAATGCACTTTCAAGCGAGTCGTAGGAAAGAGTAGGCCACTAAACATTAACTACTATTTACAGGAGCTGCCAAGTGTAGGCCATGAATGGTCTTTTGCAGTCTCCTTCTTTTCTTATGTTCTTATGTACTCGTACAACCTGTATAAAACTATAAATAGGTTGTGCGGGAACTTTGTTTCCAACCAAATATTTGGGATCTTACATTTTGCCGTGTACCATCGGGTACAGAATTTTTTACCCTTGATACCATTCAAAATAAAAAGGGGTGTTAGAGGGCTAAAGCCCGCAACCAGCCGATTCCGTCTCGGAATTTCGGATCTTTTAGTGACCCCCAACTCTGGGCACCGTAATGAATAATTGTCACGTTTCCCAAGTTTTCCAGAGGCTAGACGATCCCTAAAAACCACAGCTAGTGGGCAGGAGGATGGCAGGTGCGACTAAGTCGTGGGAGTCCTGGCCAAGTGCCAGGATCTGAAGACCCGGCATGCGATAGAGCCAGAAACGGGATTGTCCCTTGTAATCGGGACTAGTTCGTGCACACACACTTGCGGACTATACGACTTTTTAGAGGAGGCTGGCCTCCTTCACTTTATTTGATTGTATGTTGTGGGTCATTTTTTTTAGACTATCTGGCAACTACCCACTTTAGGCACAAGTCGCCACAAGTCACAAGTCACCAATAAAAATGGCAACAAGGAGGGAGCGAGCTCCAGCGGCGGGGGGGAGGTCCGCCTCCCCTCGGCGCAGGAAAGTGCGACCTACAAAGAAAACAACAACAAAAAAACTAGTTAAATTAAAGGGAGAAGGCCGGCTTCCCCCTAAAAGTCTACAAGTCCACCAGTCAATGTGCACGAACTCGTCCCGAGTACAAGGGACAGGCGGTAGCGACCACGCCCATCCCCGTACCGGGATAGGTAACGTGCGCGGAGTTCGCCCAGACTGGGACATTCGACAAGAATGTGCCGAACAGTCTGGGGGACAACTCAGTTATCACAGTAGGGCGCTGGCGAGCGCTCCATCAAATGGCGGTGCATCCCCTGAGTGTGCCCAGTTCTGAGACGACAGAAAGCAACCTGAAGCCTTCGTGGCATTGGGGGATAGGTCCATGGGAACAGTCGCGACGCAATGGCACGCAACTTTTAGTTCCCTTTGAACGTCTCCCATCTTCTTTGCCAAGCAGCGCGTATTCCTGCCATGTATTCGGTGTGAGGAAGAGCGAAAGGCTGGTCCGGTCGCAGAGTCCTCGCGGACTCTCTGGCGCCCTCATTCACGGCAATTCCTACATGTCTAGGAACCCAGCAGAAGATAATCTCGACATCCACCCGGCTGGCCAAAACCGTGGCGTCACGGATATCGCGAACCAGGTGATGCGGAGATTCCAATGCCTCAAGAGCATTCAGGGTGCTTTGTGAGTCGCTATAGATCACAATCCGGTCTCCGAACCGGGCACGTCGCGTGATCTCCCGTACCGAGTGGTGTATTGCCACCAGCTCGGCCGTGAAGACAGACACAGCGCCTGACAGAGCCCCACTAACTTCAAAAAGAGGGGATACGGCGTGGAGGCCCACCCCCTCTTGGGACTTGGAGCCATCCGCATACACTGGGACGGTTCCATCGTGAGACGAGGTGTGTTCCAAAAATGTCGAATGCAATACTCCCGGTGCTGTACATGCTTGGGGAGCAGAGGTGTGGCGACAAATAGCCAAAGGTGGTACCCTCCAGGCTGGCTTCCTGGGCAGAACCAGGGGCTTCATCGGCCCGAAAGCTATACATAGATCTCGGAGTTTCGTAGCCCTAAACCCAAAGGGCTTAGCATATGACTGGCGTCTCTCGGCGGCATAGGCACCGTCGAAATCAGCTGCGGATGTTGTGAGAGCTGTTGGCGACTGAGGGAGGCGCCGGTCTCGCGCGTACAGGCGAATAATGTATTGTGTACGGCGTAAAGGGAGTGGCATCTCCCCAGCATCGACTAGTAGGCTCTTAATTGGGAGAAGTGCTGGAGGCACCGGTCGCCAGGGGAAGGCCGGTGTGGTGGATCGAGTCCACCTTCCGCAATACACGCTCAGCTGCGGATGCATAAAACTCGCATTCGTAATCGAGCTTCGAACGAACAAAGGATCGATAAAAAAGGCATAGCCCTATCAGCGCCCTAAGCGCTGAACGTCACGGAACAGAGAATACCCATGGCGCGGGTACAAGAGACCCTAAGGCTGCGAATATGAGCCTCCCAGGTGAGGCGTCGGTCAGCTACAAGACCAAGGAAACGGTGCGATTCAACCCCTTTCATGCGTACCCCATTAAGAAACAAATCTGGGTCGGGGGGAGCCGTGGATGGCGGCAGAAGTGCACCACCTTAGTCTTGGCCAAAGAAAACCGAAACCTGTGCGCTTCGGCATAGCGAGAGACGCGGTTCAATAACTGTTGGAGTCGACGCGCGAGAGTTGGCATCTGGGCCGCGCCAAAAGAGATCGAAAGGTTGTCCACGTATAGCGTAGCGAGAACATCTTCCGGCAGCACCGAGGTGACCCCGTTGATGCTCAGGGCAAAGGAGTGTGACACTGAGGACACTTCCCTGCGGGACACCCTCTCCCTGCTCTATTGGGCCAGAGAGGGCTACCCCCGCGCGTACGCGGAATCGACGATCTCGCAAAAAATCAGATATAAAGATTAGGAGGCGTCCCCTCGCCCCATCGTGTGGAGAGTCTCCATGATACCGTATCGCCATGCGGTATCATAGGCCTTCTCCAAATCGAAAAACACCGTGGCGTAGTGCTGTCTAGGAAGGAAGGCTTCGCAGACAGCATTTTCCAGTCGGAGCAGAGCATCCGACGTGAGTGGAACTTGCGGAAGCCGCACTGTGCGGAAGACAAATGGCCTCCGATATCCATAGAAAATGTTAATTTAACATTTACCAATTTCTCCATCAACTTGCACACGCAAGAAGTTAGTGAGATTGGAAGGAAACCGGCCGGAGTAGAGTGATCTCTCCCCGGTATGCGAAAGGCGAGCACAGTAGCGATTCGCCAGGAAACCGGGAGGAGACCCTCCACCCAGATCCTGTTGAACAAATCTTAGAGAAAGGTTATGCCTCGCTTACCCAGGTGTCGAAGCATCGCGTACAGGACATCGTCCGGACCATGGGCGGTGTCCGCGCACGAAGCAAGAGCGGAACGCAACTCACTCACAGTAAGGTTGTCTTTGAAGGGTTCTACGCCGCTTGAGGTAAAGTCCAGCCTGCGGCTTTCCGCGACATCACTACGTACATTGAATGCTAGCGGAGCAGCATCCCAGCTAGAGAATGCGGAGAAGGCGGTCGCGAAGGATTCCGCCACGGACGCGGGGTCCGAGATTGCGGTCCCATTCTCGTGGAGAACGGGAGGGAAGGCCCGCGAGAACTTGCCCCGAATCCTTTTGACTCGCTTCCACACCTCTGCTAGAGAGGTCTTCTCGTTAAATTAAATCACGTATGCCCGCAAAAAAGAGCAGCGGGCGTGCTTCGAAATATACCGGAACCTAGCCCTAGCCCGACCAAATCCAGCGACAGTGAAATCGTTCGGGCCGCACTTATAGCCCATGTAGGCACAACGCTTCTGCTTGAGGGCCGTCTCACGCTCAGCTGACCACAAGAGGGAGTGGTCAGCGTGCAAAACGGCCAGACATTCTAGGAATAGTGGCTAGACCCGCAGCGATGAGGTTGCCAGAGAAGAACTCAACAGCCTCATCTACCGACCTAAACTACTTGACTGAGATAGAGAATTCAGTCATTTCCCGAAATGCAGAACACCGCGTCCACGCCAATCACCACCGGGGCGGGCTCTCGGGCTGCAGGGGCCCAGAAAATGATATTTGAATGGGAAAGTGATCACTGCCATGGAGGTCATCGACCACCCCCAATCAAAATCAGGCTGTGCATCCGGAGAGTACAAAGATAGATCGAGGCAGGAAATGAAGCGGTTCTCGGGCAGTGATGCGTAAACTCAAGCACATTTAGGATACTCATCTTTAGATGGGTGTCCTAAATGGGGACTTGACCCCGGGGATTGATAGAGTAGTCTCCCCAGAGGGGGTGTCTACCGTTTAGATCCCCGAGCAAGAGAAAGGGCCTCGGCTACCGTGTCACGACGCAGCGGAAATACCCAGCGTCGAAGTCGGCTGACGGTGGAATGTACGCGGGAATAACAGTATACCTCTTATCAAGGTGCAGCTGCACAGCTACTGCCTGAAAGGAGGTACCTAAAACGAAGAGAATAACGGAGACATCATGCCGGGTGTAAATCGCAGATCTTCCCGCCCGGCCCCCATCCCGTGGTCGTGGAGTCGCAAAACCATTATACCCCGGGAGGGTGGGCAGGGGCCATGCGCCCAGCATGGTCTCCTGCAAAAAGAAAGCTAACGGGGAACGGGAGGAGACGAGCCTTCGCAGCTCCTCCTAGTTGGCCCGGAGTCCGCGGCAATTCCATTGAAGGAATATGCCCTCCAGGCCTAGCTCGGAGCAGACGCAGGGGCCCTCTTCGAAGAGAAGACCCTCACGAGAATTGCCGTACGCTTCCCGGAGGCAGAACTCCGGGCGCTGTTGGCCGGACAATGCGCTGAAGGCGCTATCGCCTTGAGGACTTATTGGGTGAGGTTGGGCTCGCCATGCGAGTCTTTTTCCTCCTTCCGCCTCGAAACCTTAGGCGGGCGGGGGGCGCTCTTTTCGAGGATCCACCAAGCCCACCACTGGGCGTGGGCGAAGGAGCAGAAGCTCCTTTGTTGCTGTCCTTCTTTCGGGGGGCAGCTTTAGGAACCCCGGAAGATGGCCTGGCGACTAACTTCAGGGACGTTTCCTCCTGTGAGTAATGACTCGGTGGAGGCGCGTGGCCGTTTTTTTGTTGGATTTTCATCATTGGACATGAAGACCCTATTCTTTCTGCGGGAAGCAAACGCTAATCACCCCTCGCAGTGGCTCGCTCTGCGAGGGCTGCGTATGGGGCTGGCAGAGCCAGGTGCAGCCATATAAGGCCACCCCTCCCGCTTGGTGACCTGGCAGCCCTTCGGCATGGAGGCTCCACCTTAGGCATGGCGTAAAAAAAATAGATAGTGAAGTGAGAAGGAAAAGGGATGTGAGGAAGGTATGGGTGGGGATGAAGCAGGTTGTTAAAACCCACCATCCCAAACCGGAGCTCAGGGGTTAGGGAACAATATCCTCAGCCCCGATCCGGGATAGTTGGCTGAGAAATTCACCATCTACCCTGTGAAAATAGAGGCAGACCAAAGAAAGTTGTGGGAGAGGTTGTAGGGGAAGTGAGGAAGTAGGGGAGAAATACAGGCTGTCTGAAAGAAGAGGCTAAGCTCGGGCCAAACGGGGCGCTAAGTCCCGTCAGCACGGCGACCAGCAAGACAAATCGCCGCGCCCCTTACAGGGTGTTGTGGGCCAGATGATCTTGCGCCGTGGGGAGGTGTGCCTACCCCCCCGAAGCCGGAGCGCGCTTCCTTCTTATTGACTAATCTTGTTTTGCTGTCCCATTTTTTATCTTTACTACTTGTTATTTTTACGTTATTTGTTATTTAATCTAACCTAGTAGGCAGTGGCCAGATGGGCTCTTGGAAAACGGGACCCATAGACTTTAGTACCCTGACAGGCAAAACAAGGCAGTAAAGCCAGCCCCCATAGGCAGTACAGACTTATGTATAGCCCCGAGAACGGCTGCAGGGATGGGGTTATTGGGACGGACAAAGCTGATCTTACACTATTATTTGTGCCCCCCCACGCCCAGGAAGCCTCAAGCCTGGTCTCTTGCAACCTGCGGGCGTTGTTTATAGAGGCTCTGAAGCCTCTCTTCTGACGTAGCATGAGCGAGCTGGTCATGTCTTTAAGCCTAAGGGAAATTCTTAGGTAAAAAAATGGGTGCATAGAGAGACCGGGGGAATGAACAAGCTTCAAAGGCAGTCTCAAAGAGCATGTCAGTGACCAAAGCCTTTCCTATGAGTAATCGAGCCGGAGGACGGGCTTCTCCTCTAAATACCTGGGGGAACAGTCTAAACAGGGTCCCCTCCTGCGAGGAATAGGAAAAAAAAGGGGCAACCCTGCGTAGGTCTTTCAAAAGGGAGTTGGGTATACGCAATAGCAGGGTTAATTACCTTTCACTATCTGGAAGCATGTGATCAGAAAGACATGGATGCCGAATGTGATGAATGCTAAAAAGCTGAGGACGTAGAACAAGCCTGGAGCCCCGAGGACGGTAAATAGAACTCCGCCCAGGAAATTGGCCAGCGAGTAACCTAGGAAGAGAATAATAATAATAGTAGTAAAAAAGCGTCACTAAAGTGTTTCCGTTTCAAGACCAGAAATAGAATAGTAGCAACGCAGACATCCAAACCTCTAATGAATGTCACTTTACAACCATTGTACAATTCCGACATGAAATCAGGAAGCCACCCCTACTCTGCCCCCTATGTTTTATACAACCCAGCTATTTCCTACAAGGGTTTAACCAAGTAGAGCAAACGGTTCCATTACAGCGAATTAAGCCACATCGAGTGGAGTAAATCGCCGGACAGGGCCAGATTCGAATCGACTTCACGACGGCTGCCACATGCGGTAAATACCCGTGGTTTTGATTCGCCGTTAAACAGTAGGTCCCTACTGAGAAATGGCCGTTACAATGAGCGCAGATCGGTGGTAATAAACCTTCCACCAAATTAGTATTACAATTTCTTACTCGAAAGTAACCAGGGGCAGAGTCTCATCGTGGGTTCTTCTATCGAGCCGAGAGCACACTTATGATAAGCGATTTCCCCGAACTTACCCCACCAAATTGGAGTAAATCTTTAAGTAATGAGTTGCGCCACCGATCCATCGTAACGTGGACGAGACCACCCGACCAGTTAATGAAATAACAAAGCTCTGAATGACACTCGCTTGTAGATCCGATTTTTTTTTTAAAGCGCCTATCTGGCGACTGCCTAAAAGGCCACAAGTCGCTATACTCAATCTCAAGCCAAATACAAGGCTACATTAAAATACAAACAAGTCAAAAATACCCCCCCCCCCAAAAAAAAAACAACAACAAAACAAAACAAGAACCAAAGAAAAAACTAGAGAAGCCGGGCTCCCCGCAGCGTGGGAGCATGAGCCTAACACCAAGAGAGTCAAAATCGGAGGTCTGCTTCCCCACAAAATTCAAATAGTCCTAAGTCTGTGCACGAACTTGTCCCGAGTACAATGGACAAGCGGTAGCGACCCCGCTCAACCCGATACCGAAAAAGGTAACGTGCGTGAAGATGACCTAGACTGGGACATTCAACAATAAATAATGTGACGAACAGTCTAGGGGACAACGCAGGCGTCGCAATAAGGTACCAGCAAGCACTCCATCAAATGGCGATGCGTCCCGCGAGTGGCCCAATTCGGAGACGGCAGAAAGCGAGATGAAGCCGTTGCGGCATTGCGAGATAGGTCCATGTGAACAGTCGCGGCACAATAGCATACAACTTTAAGTTCCTCTCGGCCGTTTTCCATCTTTTTAGGAAATAAGCCCTCATCCCTGCCATGTAGATGGTGCAAGGATAGAGCGAAAGGCTGGTCTGGACTTTCACTCTTCGCGGAATCTTTGGCGCCTTCATTGCCATCAATTCCAGGAACCCAACAGCAAGATGATTTCGACATCTGCCTTGCACGGGAGCATCAGCGCAGAAAAGGAGGGATCTTCCAAATTTCTTCTACCGGAGAGGAGGTTTACTCCTCTCCTTGGCCTACGGGTGCAGGGGACTCCCCACCCCTCTTCTTAAGAATCGTCCTTGGAAACTCCCTTTTTCCAGCGGTAGTCCCTCTTTTTCTTTCACAGGGGAGTGCCAAGAAAGCACGCAGGTGGCCCAATATTGACCGCGCCTGCTGGAAGCGGCTCAATAGTGCCAACACCCTTAAGCGGGTAAGGGATGGCAGGGCCCGTCGGTCCGTGCCCCCTAAAGTCCTGCACTCGTGCGTTCTGAGTTTACAGGGGAGCACTGTACATGCTCATGCTGGTTCGCCGGCCCAAGACGAGACAAAAGGTTCCTCAAATGGGATCCGTGATGTCTTGGGGGGGGAGGGGGGCATTGACCCCAGCCTGGAATGACCCAGACGGTAGGATCTTCCATGGGGTCGAACCCGGGATCGATGCCAAGCACAAAACCCGAGTCCACCCCTGTGCAAGCTTCTCATCAAAAAGCTCGGAGCCTCGAGGCCTCACAAGGAGAGGAGGGATCTCCTCCTCTCGGCTAGTTCCCCTGTAACGGCAAAGACCTCCTCCATCTCAGAGAAAGATCTTGCTGAGGCCAGTCTATCTGGTCTCCTTCCGGCGGAGGAGAGAAGCGGGTTCATTCCCCACCCTCCTCTTCTAACAAAAGAACCGAAAAAAGACTTGGGTGTCCTCTCCTCCCGCGGGAACGGACGGGTCCACTGCCGTTTCCGTAAGCGACCAAGCCAAAGATCGGCACGTCCACCCCCGGTGCTTTTCCTGAGTGGGGAGAACCTGACAAAAACCAAAATTGCAAGTGCGCAAAGCAAAGCTTCGATTACGTCGAGGGCCCCTCATTCAGAGATTACCTGGCATTTTCGAGCAGGATGTGGTTCAAACGCTTTCTGGTTATTGGCTCCACTCATGTTAGCATGTTGGTCAAGGGCAACATGATCCATCAGAGGAGAGCTCTAGCTAGCGTGATTGGTAGAGAGCCGAAGGTGACCCCGTTTCTCGGACGGGAGCCTTATGGAGAATGCATCGAATCAATCAGAGGCGGCCATGATTAGTGCCCTTCGGACACTTGATGGCACGCTGGTGAGTGTGACGACGCACTGTACCATGAACTTCGTGAAAGGAGTGGATTATGCGAGGGAACTCGTGGACTACTCCATAGATGACATCACGTTAAAGCTGGCCAATGATGGAACGGTCAAGGTCGAACGTGATGAGAAAACAGGGAGGGGACTCAAGACCCACCCGTACACTCTTCGTCACGATCGACTGTGACAAACTCCCTGAGTCGGTGCGTACCGGTTGGTAGAAGTGTGTCAATTGCGGAGAGCCGCACCCCGCTTCTTCGAAGCAATGTGGTGCATATCTCCTTAAGAAGGAAATCCTGGCCGTTCAGGACAGGATTTCCTGAATAAGGTTTCGAGGCGGGGGAGGAAAAAAGACTCGCATGCTGAGCCAAAACTCCCCCGATATGTCCTCGCGGAAGCGACAGCGCATTGTCCAGCCAACAGCAACCGGAGTTCTGCCTCCGGAAAGCGTACAGGCATTCCTGTGAGGGTCTTCTCTTCGAAGAGGGCCCCCGCATCTCCTCCGTGCTAGGCCTGGATGGCATATTCCTTCAATGGAATTGCCGTGGACTTCGGACGAACTGGGAGGAGCTGGGCGCATCGCCCCTGCCCACCCTCCCGGGGTATAAGTGTTTTGCGACCAGGCAAGATGCGCCATTTACACCTGGCATGATGTCTCCGTTATTTTATTCGTTTTTGATACCTCTTTTAAGGCAGTATCTGTGTAGCTGGACCTGGATAGGTGGTATACTGTTATTTCTGCTTACATTCCAGTGTCAGCGACTTCGACGAGGGAAAATTCTGCCGCGTCGTGGCACGGTTGCCGAGGCCCTTTCTCTTGCTCGGAGATTTGAACGGTAGACACCCACTCTGTCTGGAGAGACTACTTGATCAATCACAGTGGTCATGTCCTTGCCGACCTGATCGACGAGCTGTAGATAGGTGTCCTAAATGTGGATGAGTTTACGCATCACTGCCCGAGAACAGCTTCATTTTCCTGTTTCGATAGATCTGTGCTCTCTGGCTGCACAGCCTGATTTTCGAGTGGTAGTCGATGACCTCCATGATAGTTATCACTTTCCCATTCAAATATAATTTTCTGGGCCGCCGCCACCTGATAGTCCACCCCGGTGTTGTTTGGCGAGGCCGCGGTGGTCCGCATTTCAGAAAATGACCCATTTCTCTGTCTCAGTCGAGGAATTTAGGTCGGTAGATGAGGCCGTTGAGTTCTTCAGCAACCTCATCGGCGTGAGCCTAACTACTCTGCCTAGAAAGTCTAGCCGTTTTGCACGCCGATGTGAAGCGGCCCTCAAACAGAAGCGTTATAACCGACACCCGAACAATTTCGTTTTTTATGAATTTCGTCCAGCTGGTCTAGGTTCCGTATGCCCCCTGCTCTTCCTGGCGCATATACGTGTCTTCACTGAACGGGAACAACCCTCTAGCAGAGGTGTGGAAGCGAAGGAAATGATTTGGGACAAGTTCTCGCAGGACCCCTTCCCGTACACCCGGAGAATGGAACCGCAATCTCGGACCCCACCTTCGTGACCCCTTTCTCTGCATTCTCTAGCCGGAATGCTGCTCCGCCAGCATTCAATGCATGTTGTGATGTCGCTGTAGGCTGTCGACTGGACTTCACCACCAAAGGCTGAGAACCTGTCAACGACAAGTTTACAATCAGTGAGTTGAGTTCTGGTCTCGCTTCGTGGTCGGAAACAGCTCCTCTTACGGACGAGGTCCCGTATGCCATGCTTCGACACCTAAGTGAGCGAGGCATGACGTTTTTTAGATTTGTTTAACAGGATCTGGACATATGGTATCCTCCCAGACTTCTGGGATCGCTTTTCAGAACCAGGCAGGGATGGAGAAATTGGTAATGTTAGACTAGCCTTTTTACCTGAACAGTGGAGGCCACCTCTCTTTTGCATATGCAGCTTCCGTATGTTTCACTCCATGTCGAATACTCTGCTCCGACTGGAAAATGCCGTCTGGGAGACCTTTCTTTGTAGACAGCACTACACCACAGTGTTTTTTGATCTGAAGAATATTTGATACCGCATTGCGATACGGTATCATGGAGGCTCTCCACAAGATGCGGGTGAGAGGACGCCTGCCATTCTTCATCTCGGAGTTTTCGCGAGATCGTCAATTCCGCATACGGGATGGGGGAGCCTTGAAGGGCTTAACGGAGCTGAATAGCTTTTGTTGCGCAGAAAAATGTCCTCAGTTTGCCACGAGTATCAACGTAATCATCTCAGTGTTGCTGGAAGATGTTCTCGCTACACTCTACGTGGACGACCTATCGATCTCTTTGGCGCAGCCAGATACCAACTATGGAGCGTCGACACTAACAGGCATTGAACCTTATCTCGCGCTATCCCAAAGCACAAAGGTTTCGGCTTTCATTGACCAAGATTAATGGGGTGCAGTTCTGCCGCCATTCACGGCTCCACTCCGACCGTTACTTGTTCCTAAATGGGATCGCCTGGAGGTGGTGGATTCGCACCAGTCTATACGGATTGCTCCAAGTACAAGGAGGGGCTCGGTTTCCACGCCGTATCCCCTCTGTTTGAAGTAAGCCCGGTTCTACCAGACGCTGCGTGTCTTCACGGCCGAGCTGGTTGCACTACACCGCTCGGTAGGAAGATAATGCGTCGTGCCTCATTTGGAGACAGGATTGTGGTCTTTAGCGACTCACAAAGCGCCCTGAGTGCTCTCGGGCTATTGTAATCTCCGCATCCCCTGATTCCTGGTATCCGTGACGCCACGTTTGACGGGAGGCGGGTTGATGTCGAGATTATCTTGTGCTGTGTTTCTGAACATGTGGGAATTGCGGAGAATGACTGTGACGATGAGGGCACCAAAGAGTCCGCGAAAACTGGGCGACCAGACCAGCGTTTCACTATTCCTCACACCGATTACATGGTAGGAATACGGGCAGCCCTCTGTGCTACTTGGCAAAGAAGATGGGAGACGGCGGAGGGGAACTTAAAGTTCCATGCCATTACGCCACGACTGTTCCCATGGACATAACCGCAAATGCCGCGACGGCTTTAGGTCACTTTCTGTAGTCTTCGAATTGGACACACTCGCGGGACGCACCGCCATTTGATGAAGAGCTCGCTTGCACTTTATTGCGAGGACTGCTTTGTCCTGCAGACTGATAAGTGCATTTTTGTTGAATGTCGCAATCTGAGTGATCTTCGCCCACGTTACCTGTCCTGGTATCGGGGTGAGAGAGGTCGCTACCGCTTTTCCTTGTACTCGGGATCGGTTTGTGCACACAAACTTGAGGACTCTGACATTTTGCAGGAGGCTGGCCTCCTCTATTTTAAAAATCTCTTTTTGGTGTTCGACTCCTGCTCCCGTGCTGCGGGGAGCCGGGCCTCTCTCCGGCCCTGGAGCATGCTTCCTTCTTGTTTTCTTGTTGATTTTTTGCTCTTTTTTTGTTTGTTTGCTTTTTTGCTTATTTTAGAAGAGCATAGAATTAAAGTAGAATTTTAATTACGGTGAGTTATGCTCTTGAAGGCAGTCGCCAGATGGGCGAAAAAAAAATCTTCTGCGGGTTCCCCACTTGCAGGCGGCCGACTGCCTATAGGTGCCTTATGTGAATTAGTTTGAGAAAGAACTATGACTAAGGATAAAGGGTTTGTGAGGGAGCGTGTTTCGGCCTACTTCCCACCAATGAACTGTGGCAAGACGAGATGCTCTGCACTCCATCGCTTTACAGAAGGTTCATTTGGGCGTGAAAAATTTATGGATGGTTTTGTGTTTCAAGGGGAAAAAAGGGATGGGAGGGTTGTTGTTTTTCAATTCAAAGCGAAAACCAATGACATTTTTTTGCAGAAATTTTGTAAGAAGAGATCTGTAAGAAAAGTGGTGAAGATAAAGCGAGGTGAAAATATGTGGAAGACATAGAGCCGCAGATCTCCCTGTGAGAATTCAGAGCTGGCTGGTATGCAATCCACCAGCTGTCAGCTGCAGCATGTTGGCACCCTTTTGTTGGGTACACACAGGTGCCCAAAGGGCGTGCTATTCGATGTAACATGGCTTTACCATTCCTAAGCCATCCATCCCACCCCACCCTCTCTTGCCAGTTGAGCCTTATTTTCTAGATGGGCATTAATGCGCGCCCACCCTTATTTTGGGATGGGGGAATCGGTTAATGATGCTTATAACTTACCAAGTGACTCAAAGCAGATGCCAGTAATGCTTTGAACCGTGGCCGATGTTCCCACTGGGCTCATGAGACCGGCTTGGACGACGATGGCGGTGTAACCAAGCCCATAGCACGGGCCGTGGAGGATCTCGACAATAAGAGTGGCCCACACGGGGCTGAACGACCCAACCAACGCCATGCATAACATTCGTACCGAGTAGAGGAAGAACAAGAGAGACATCACGGCGGAAGAACCTATCTTCTTCATTACGCAAACTGAAATCAGATTTACAAAATGGTTACTAAACACCTCGCTCCTCCTAAAACACCTCCACTGATCGGTAACACTCGTGACAAAAGACCGAGGAGATTACGGCCGCAGAAAAATAAGGCAAAGAAAACACACTCCGACCACTCATTTGAGCAATTCAGGGAATGCACACCCACACTTATATGGAGTACATCCGCCACACGCTGACCTACACGAGTAGATCTATCTCGCATCCACATACTTAAGGACAGTACAAAAGAGACAAAAGCACAGCGCCTGGCCATGGGATGTATGTGTCCATAGTACCACAATATTTCACCAGGCTACTTTAAACACTGTATTCAAGATCCCTACCATATGCCAATGGACGCAACCAGGGTAGCGGTAAATATAGCCATGGTAAGCGTCATTAACAAAGCATCGGGTATGTTTAGGGGAAATTCTTTATCCCCGCCAAGCAAATTTAACCCACATATATAGCGTGAGGCCCGATGGGTGAATGCCTCGCGTCTTGTGGTGTCAAAAGTGAAGGTAAAAATGGCTAATTGAAAGTTCTCTTTAGGACTTAGATTGGTCTTGGATAAAATCACTCATTTGTTTAGACGAGGAGCCTCCCCCAGACATACCCGATGCCTTCAAGGAAGGCATCAACTGAGAAACCAAGGCCCCGACAAGCAAAATATCCAGACCCGACCTATAGCACAACAGGACCCCCAATCTCAGGGTCAAAACTATTTCCTAAACGCCATTGCACCGGACATCAATCAACCTTCTAGAAATATTCACTCCACACACGGATCACTCTGGCAAGGTTGCGATGCGATCGCCATCCATAATACAAACTGCATAGGCCTAAAGCAGAAATCTTGACCACTCGCTTGCAGCCACCTGATACCAGCAGGAACCAAAGTTCAACACATTCACATCATACCCCCAACACTTACGCGGTTCGGGCAACGGATTACACTTACGCGGTTCGGGCAACGGATTACGTCGAGGAGAGACGACTATGTAAGGACAAGATCTTAAACCTCAAACTTTGTTTTTGCCTAACCAGCGTAGTAACCTAAATAAATTTGATGCCTTCCCTAACTCAATGATTCAATTCAGTCACACATGAAAATATAAGAGACACCATCAAAATGAGAAAGAAACGACGCCAAATACCACCAACCTCCGATCCACATGCAAGGCACCTCCGTCAGGCTCTGAATTCCAAGTGTCAAGCCCTGAATAAACTTCATGTTCCTCATATAAGCCGAGCCTTTGGCAATCTCTTCCTGAAACCTTGAAAGAGATCAAGAAATTTGGTCTCTAGAAAAATATTCATAAAAGTACGGCACTAAACAGGATAACCGACGGAATGATAGAGGGAAAAAGCACGAAAGTGCACTCAAGTTCCAGTTTGGTGAGAACCTATGAAGATATTCCACTTAACTATGACTTAAAAACGAGTCGAACTTGAGCAGTGCGCAGAGTGAAAGGACATTCTTCAATTATTTAAAGAAAAAAAGTCTAAGCCAACCTCGGAGTATCGACGCCAACAGTTTAGATAACATTTCAAATACACCCAAATCAAAGAAGGCATCTCGTCCCGAGCACCTTTTACCAGAGTTGGGTGGTACGCTACATTAGTCCGCTACTTGCGGACTCTCTAAATGGTAGCGGAAGAGGTTTCTATAAGCAAAAGGTAGCGGAGTAGTGGGTAGCGAACTAAAAAAATTCAAAACCGCTACCAATTTTACGTTTCTTTGCAATAAAACTGCTAATTTTAGATGTAATATTCAGTAGTTTTACTTGAAATTTATTAAAGACCAGTGAAAAGCTGTTTTTTGGGGGGAGGGCAGCGTTTTAGTAGCGCTTTACAATAAAAAGTAGCGATAGCAGTTTCGCGATTTTGAAAAAGTAGCGCTAGTAGCGGTAGCGGTTTCAGCTAGCCAAGGTAGCGGATAGCGGTTTTAAAAATTTGGTAGCGGTTCCCACCTCAAGGTTCATAGAGAACGACGCCACGACCAAATATTACTTAAAACAGAAGCAAAAATCAACGAGGGCATCAAGAAAATTTGTGAAGAAAGGCCTGCAAGAGAAGTTGGTGTAACATGGGCAAAAATGGTGCGGTTGACAGCTGGATGATTATGTACCTTCCTGGCCCCAGCACCCGCAAGTGCATCTGGGGTTCGCTTCCACACATTTTCACCACTTTCTTTACAGATCTCACTGCAAACTTTCTGTGTTAGATGTTCTCGTTAGTTATCACTTTATTTTGGTTAATGTGAGAGGTTCATAAAGAAAGTAGTGAAGGAAAGAAAGGGATAATATGTGGAAGATACATAACCTCGAGTAGCTTAAAGCGGAGACTACTCAGTGCCGGTAAAGAATGTAAGGGACGCCTCACCAGAAATGCCCAAGCTCCCAGAACCGCGCCTCCTTTTTCATTCGTCGAACGAGACCTCCGCCCGAGCGGATGAAATTCGCATAAAGATCAGAATGACCATCACTGGCATGCCCGAGGGCACCGGGGTCGGTCCTCGTTAAGAGAGGGGGTGGGTACAATTCGCTATTTTCGTTTGATCGATCCAAAACTTGTTTAATATTAACGAAAGAGAAAATTCAAGAGTTCCACATCTTCCTGTTTCCCATAATGTGGGGTCGGCGCGCGTTATCGCCACTAAATTGTGTGAACCAAAGGGGACACGCCCGTTGGTGATGAGAAGCAGCACCAAAGAAAAAAAATCAGGAGTGAACGATATTTTTAGGCGGGTTGACGCTATCTCGCATAGGGAGGAAATGAAGTTTAAAAGTGTAATCCAAAGAGGGAGTTCATTTAACGGATTTCCTGTACACTAATTTGCACCAGTGGCTCTATTCGGGGTCTGTTAATATGAAGCGAAAATGCGCCTTATCAAACCCAGGGAGTCATACACAGTAGAGCTCACGCGAAGAGAAACGATGCTGTAGTGCCGTCAAACATCCCCGCCAAGATGACGAACGAGAGGAAGACGACGGAAGATGGATTCTTCAGCACAACTTTCACGTTCTTCCACACCTGGTTGTTCTCTTCAAAGCGCGGAACCTGATGAAACGATCGAGGGTGTGATTGTTAGGCAATGCTTCCGATTGTAGCGAAGTTATGCCAAATCGAGTGCGGTTAGGCCTGAATAAGGAAGCAAAAACAGTGATGCCAACATCTATTTCTTTCGCCAGACTGCCTTTTATCCGCCAGCTCGCGCAAGGTAATCGTAACCAAGATCGTGCAAATACTCAAATGAAAAGCTCTGATACGAAGTGGCATTTCGGTTATTGGGCTTATCGTGGCATGGATTTGGGTTACGGTCTAGCCGAGTCGAAATGTCGCTCTCGATTAGAGGAACTTAAGCCATATTGGATGCGGTTTGTCTCATGGGTGGTCCCGATTTGAGACTTCACGGTGGTTAACATACGCTCTAGATACCAGTACTTCGGATTCCACGCTAAATGGTAGGTTCCCACTGAGAAACAGGACTCAAAATGAGTGCAGATCGCTCCAGCGGGAAACCAGAATAGAGTCGAGAAAACACAACGTGGGCGGTTGAATCCCTTTTCACAAATTTATAAAAGCACAATTTTGAAATAAAAAAAAAAAAAATGCTAAAAAGAAGATAGACAAGGCTCCGGGTAAGATGCGATCAAATTATTGGAAAGGGAAGATAACATGATATATTCTATATCACTCAAGGAAGGCTGAGAGAGTCGGATACGGTTTCCCCAATTTTCGCAGCCAGAGAGGCAGGCCAGATCTGGGAGATCCCCTTACTAAATCTAACTAGTCCTCGACAGGATGGCCAGGATCTAAAGTTCTGTCAATGACAAGCCCCAAGACACTTCGTCGGCCTGGCAGACAAGGCAGTAGAACCTTATGCACCCAAGAACGACCACAGGGGGGTTAGTCAACTCATTAAACATAGGGATAGTGTTATCGGAGCATAATTCGAACCCAAGGACCTCTCAAGCCTGAACTCTTGCAACCTGTGAAGGGTTTGTTTATAGGGATTCCAAGGCCTCTCTCCTGTCAGGGCATGATGTCTAACAGTCTATACGGGGTACTTCCTCTTGCTGGCTGGGTACATAGTGAAAAAGGTGCATCTCGGAAGCCCGATTCGTGTGTAGGGAACTAATCAGGTGGCACTCAGTCGTCGTTCTATAGCTCAACAGCCTTTGCTGTATGAATGGACCTACCAGGGAGATCAAGTAATAACTAGTGACCCTGCTGCAACAGCCCGAGCTCGCAAATGGGCGAATAATATCAACCTACCCATCATGGATATTAATATAGGTTAAATATGTATCTGAAAAACAGGGTTACGAATTATTAGTGTAAAGGGAAAGGTAAAAATAAAGAAGCTAAAAAACAACCATAGGTCATAAGTAACCAAATTTCTCAAAATGCCTGTCTGTAACGGGAGTGCGACAAAAATATAAAAAGCCACTCATGAAGGTGCACGAGTCAAAGACCGTCAGCTGGGACCTACCCAGTGGAAATTAAAGCTCCCTTAAACGAACAGGTCAATAACTCACAAACTGTTAGTGTACGAAGAGGCACATAATTATAGTAAGCAGAAGCTTTGAAAGGTATAAATTTCAAAGGGTACAATTTTTGGTTATTATTTACTTTACCGTAATCACTTTTTCTGTACATTATATTATTTCGGAAGGTAAAATGCGGCAAAGTGGAGTTAGAACCCGATTCCGTCGAAATTGGATTCAAACTCAAATTTGCCACATTTTTGTTTCTCACCGCCAAAAAGAAACAAAATTGGACATATAAGCTGCAATATTGCAAAAAGAAATATCGGTGCATAAACCTTTGGCGTGAGCAGTCTCTATTCTCTTTTTGTTTATTCGCAAAACTTTGAATATACAACAGGGCAGCAAGAAACATTGTTTACAAAATGGTTCTTGCTGCCCTATTTAAACAAACCTCTATCCCTAACTTTTTTGCGTAGTAGTTAAAGCAACGCTTAACTCAATGTGATGCTAGTCGATATATCGATATCAAAGATATAGATATATATAACACTGTGCCCTGGATTAGTGGTGTGGCTGAAACCAGACAAATACCAACAAAAATTCTTAGGCACGATTAGGGTCGTTGTGAACCTCTTTACGAGATCTGAAAAATACATTTTCACAACCAACACAAGTCAGCACACAAGGCCGTCAAACCCCAAACAGTGAGAAATGGAAGAAAAGATGAGGAAAAAATCACGGTTGAAAATGTCTCCGATGTGACGTCACTATAATAATTTGTGCCTAAAATAAGGAGAAAAATATACAAATTCAAACTGTAATTATAATATTAATAACATTGACTGCTCAATATATTCTATATATGTTGATTCGCAAATATGTGCTTGACATTAGAATAATTAAAATTGTTTTTTTAAGTGATTACGGTTTTCAAAATATTAGCCCTATTTATTTAGTCAACATCCACAGCCAAGTAGCAATTTGTAAGAATTTACAGCCAAAAATCACACTCCAAAAGCATTTTTAAGTCATGTGCGATGCGAGAGACAAAATTATTAGAATCAAGCTGGGGAAATGTTATTAGAATCAGTCTGGGAAAACTAACTTGAAGTTTAGCTGCCGAAAGTAACACATCACAGGAACCAAAAATGAAGAGGATAATGAAGGCCGGCATGTAGTTTTTTTGGAAGTTGTCTCCGCTGTACCAGTCAACCAAAAATCCACCCAAAGGCCCCATTAAGCCCCATCCAACTGTTCCCCACAGCCGCTGACGACCGTAATTTCCATCTTCACCTGAGATATGAAGAAACACGACTTTGAGGAGGTTTTAGCTCTCACCAGGAAAACCAGCCGTTCGCTTCATTGATGCAAAGGCATTAAGACTACTACTTTTACTATCTAAATGAACGAGGTGAAATTCTAACACCCGTTCATTCGTGAATACTCAAAGAGTGGGTAATAAATTATGAAACGATGCAGTTTTGTGGCACAAATGTATAGCATTCACCCAAGTGCTTAAATGCTTTTCCAAAGGAACAAAGTTGAACTGACACCAACTTAATTTCTTGTTTGATATAATAAAATATCCATTTGTGTTGCAAGGATAACTATCAAGTGCTAACTTATTCAAAATAATACACAAGACTAAACAAAAAAAAATGAATGGCAACTTTGCACTGGTCTGAACATTCCACTGATTTGCTAAAGTGAGGGACGTAGGCCCAAATCCAAAGAGAGGCTAGGCGAAAAAACTGAATTTATAACGAGGCTTTAGTCGCAAAACCCACACAGAACTGGACCAACTATGAATTTACATCATCGCACTATCACCATGGCAACAATATGGGTATAGGAGAGAGAGAGAATAAGGAAAATAAAAAAAGGTCTAATGATCCCCAAAATCAAGAGTGAAAAAAGATCCTAAAAACCTCGAACAAACGATAATGTCCATCTATACGTCAAAATCTCCTCCTCCTTAAAAATATTTTTCGCCAGATATCGACCAAGAAAATACCCGCTCCCCCATCCCTTTTTTTGAAATCTAAACTTTTTTCTTTAATTTTAAGAGCCCATCTGATGACTGCCTACTAGGGTAAAAGTCGCCGTAATTCACGCAAAGCCTAATACTAATGAATAACAAGGATAAAAAAAGGAACAAAGGCAAGAGGCGCTAAAAAAAAATACAAACAAAAACAAGATGAGCAAAAAAGGAAGAAAGAAACGCACTCAGGCATCGGGGGTAGGGCCGTGAAGACAGACGCAGCGCCTGGCAGAGTCCCGCTGGCTTCAAACAGAGGGGGATACGGCGTCGAAACCGACCCCTTCTTGGGACTTGGAGCCATCCGTATACGCTTTCATGGTTCCAGGGTGAGATGGAGTGTGCTTCAAAAAGGCCAAACACAACATTCCCAGCGCTGTAAAAGCTTTGGGAGAAGAGGTGTGACAACAAATAGTCAAAGGTGGTACCCTCCAGGGTGGCGTCCTTGGCAGGAACAGAGGCGCACCAGCCCGAGAGCTACACCGAGATCTTGAAGGAGTTTGCTAGCCCTAAACCCAAAGGGCTTAAGATATGACTGGCGTGTGAGTTGTAGGCGACTGAGGGAAGCGCCGGGCAGGCGCGTACAGGCGAATAATGCACTCTGCACGGTGCAGAGCGACTGTCATATCTGCGGCATCGACAAGTATGCTCTTAATTGGGGACATGCGGAAGGCATAGGTCGCCAGGCCAAGGCCGGTGTGGTGGATCGAGTCCACTTTCCGCAATACACACTCAGCTACGGATGCATAAAACTCGCATCCGTATTCAAGCTTCAAACGAACAAAGAATCGATAGAAAAGTAGGGCAGTAACTCTATCGGCACCCCAAATGGCAGTGCCTCGCGAGAGTATATCCATATGAAGACAACAGAAAGCTACCTGAAGGCGTCCCGGCATTGTGGGGTAGGTATATGGGAGCAGTAGAGGCGCAGACCCTTTCAAAGGATCCCTTTGGCGCCCGTATTTCCCGCAGGAACACAGCAGATAATCTCAACATCCGCACGGCTCGCGGCAACCGTAGCGTCACGGATACCGCGAAGCAGATGTGAAGATTCCAATGCCCCGAGAGCACTCAAGGTGCTTTGTGAGTAGCTATAGATCGAGATCCGGTCTCTGAGCTTGGAACGACGAGTTTCCCGTAGCGAACGGTGTATTGTAACCAGCTTGGCCGTGAAGACAGACGCATATATTGGTAAAGCCCGGCTGACATCAAATAGAAGAGATACTGGTGTCGAAGCTAACCCCATCCTGCGACATGGAATCATCCGTGTACTCTGGCACGGACCCAGCATGACACTAAGTGTGATTCAAAGAGGTCGAACGCAATACTCCCGGCGCTGTGAAAACTTTGGGAGCAGAAGAGTAGCGACAAACAGTCAAAGGTAGTACCCTCCAGGGTGTCATCCAGGGCGAACCCGCTGTCCAGATCCTGTTGAACAAATCTAGCAGAAATGTAATGCCTCGCCCATCTAGGTGGCGAATCATGGATTACGGGACATAGTCCTGACTAGGGCCGGTGTCCGCGGACGAAGGGAGTACGGAACGCAACTCACTCAACGTAAACCTGTCGTTGAAGGGTTCTATTTTTCTGGGGGTAAAGTCCAGTCAGCGGCCTTCAGCGACCTCACGACATGCATTAAATGCTAGCGGAGCATCTAGGCGGGAGGATGTGGAGAAAGCGGGGGGGGGGGCGAAAGAGTCAATGATGGATGCGGGATCCGAGGTTGCGGTCTCGTTCTCATGGAGAAGGGAAGGGATGCCCTGCGATAACTTGACTCGCTTCCACACCTCTGCTAGAGGGGTCTTCTCCTTAAGTGAAGACAGGTATGCTCGCCAGAAAAAGTGACGGGCGTGCTTCGAAATATACCGGAACCTAGCCCTAGCTCGACAAAATTCATCGACAGTGATTTTTTTTTTTAAGAGCTCATCTGGCGACTGCCTACTTGGGCATTGGTCGCCGTATTCAACACTGCCTATTACTAGGCATCTTTAAAATAAGATGCAGAAAAACGAACGAACAAAAACAAAAAGGAAATAAGCAGGAAGCAAGCTCCGGCGTCGGGAGGAGGTCCCCCCCCCCCGGCGCAGGAACGTGCGACCTACTAAAATAACAAAAACTGACAAAAACCCCAACTAGTTAAATAAAGGGGAGAAGGCAGGCCTCCCCCCAAAGTCTATAAGTCCACCAGTCAATGTGCACGAACTCGTCCTGAGTACAAAGGACAGCCAGTAGCGACCCCGCCCATACCGGTACAGGTAACGCGCGGAGATCGCCCAGACTGGGACATTCAACAAGAATGTGCCAAACAGTCTGGGAGACAACGCAGTCTTCACAGTAGGGCGCTGGCGAGTGTTCCATCAAATGGCGGTGCGTCCAATTCGGAGACTACAGAAAGCAACCTGAAGCCTTCGCGGCATTGGGGGTAGGTCCATGGGAACAGTCGCGGCGCAATGTCACGCAACTTTAAGTTCCCTTTGACCGTCTCCCAACTTCTTTGCCAAGTAGCCCGAAGAGCTGCCCGTATTCATGTCATGTAGTCGGTGTGAGGAAAAGCGAAACACTGGTCCGGTCGCCGAGTCCTCGCGGACTCTTTGGCGCCCTCATTCCCCGCAATTCGTACATGTTCAGGAACCCAGCAGAAGATAATATCGACATCCGCCCGACTTGCCAAAACCATGGCGTCACGGATATTGCGAATCAGGGATTGCGGAGATTCCAATGCCCCGAGATCATCGACAGTGAAGTCGTTCGTGAGGTGCTTATAGCGCATGTAGTCATATCGATTTTGTCTGAGGGCCGTCTCACACTCGACCGACTACCAAGGAAACGCACGACGTGAAAAACGACCAGATATTCTAAGAATACTAGTTAGTCCCACGGCGATGAGGTTGGTAAATAAAAAATCAACGGCTCATCTACCGACCTAAATTCCTCGCCTGGCACAGAGAAATCAGTAATTTCCTGAAATGCGGACCTCCGCGCCGCGGAGTTTTCTGTCAGACGGCAGCGGCTCAAAAAATGATAGTTGAATGGGAAAGTGGTCACAACCATGAAGTTCATCGACAAACTCCCAAGCAAAATCAGCTGTACATCCGAAGAACACAGCGACACAGATCGAGGCAAGAAAATTAAGTAGTTCTTGGGATGTGATGCGTAAACGTATCCACACTTAGGACAACCATTTTCATTCAGCTCGTCGCTCAGGTCGGCAAGGACCTGACCTCTGGGATTGATCGAGTAGTCTCCCCACAGGGGGTCTCTACTGTTTAAATCTTCTAACAGTAAGAAAAGGCCTCGGCAACCGTGCCACAACGCAGCTAGTCTTCCACGTTGAAGTCAGCTGACGGTGGAATGTACGCAGATATAACAGTATAGATCATATTCAGGTGTAGCTGCTATGTCACTGCCAGAAAGGAGGTACTTATAGCAAATAGAAGAACAGAGACATCATGCCCGGTGTAAATCGCGTATCTTCCTGCTCTGCCCTCATCCCGTTGTGGTGGTGTCGAAAAACCCTTATACCCTCGAAGGGTGGGCAGTGGGCACGCACCCAGCATTGTCTCCTGCAAAATAAAAACTAACGGGAACGGGACGAAACAAGCCTCCGCAGCTCCTCCCAGTTGGATCGGAATCAACGACAATTTCATCGAATGAATATGGACTCTAGGCCTAGCTCGGAAGAGATGCGGGGGCCCTCTTCGAAATGAATACCATCACGAAAATGACGGTACGCTTCACGGAGGCAGAATTCTCGGCTCTATTGGCCGTTTCACCTTCGAGGGCTTATCGGGGAAGGTTGGGCTCGCCATTCGAGTCTTCTTTTTTTTTTTCCTCTGTTTCAAAACCTTTGGCGGGTGGACGGCATCGGAGAAGGTGGTCCCTCTTTTGGGGTTTCTGGATCTCCGAGTAGCCAGGTCTAACTTTGGGTAGGGGCGTAAGAGTACAAGCTCCTTTGAACAGCTTAAAGAGTCACCGAAGAAGGCCTCATGACCACCTTCGGGGGGTTTGCCTCCTGAGAGTCTAACGACTCGGTGGAGGCAACCTGCTGTTTCACCTTACTGGAAATGGTTACGCGGGGGGAGGGGGAGCCCTTGTTTTACCCGAGGCTGGGTGTGATCCCTTTGTGCCATCAGCTCTACCAGGGGGGCGCCTCTGGTGGGTAGAACCCATAGAAGGGTTCCAAATGGGGGCGGAAGCGACCGTGCTCGTAGGCCTGCAGGGGCCAGGAGCAGGTGCTTTTTTTTAATATTAAGGCGTAAGACGTCCTACGTAGCGCTGTGGGCGTCAGGACCAAGTCCTTAGCCTCGCGAAAGGTGAGACGATCCTTAGCCTGAACGGCCAGGATTTCCGTCTCCAGGAGATACACAACACATTGCTTCGAGGAAGCAGGGTACGGCTTTCCGCAATTGACTTCTTGACCATCGTGTCCGTCCATGGAACAACTTACACAGACTTCGGGTAAACCCACCCTAGCATGTGTACATGACCGATTGGTATGGCCGATAACCGTCACGCACCGACTTGGGGAGCCTCTCACGATCAAACGTGACGAAGAGTCGTATGTGTATGGGGGAAGGGGGGGCGACGCCCCTCCTTACTCCTTGGTCAGCCAGGTCTTCGGTGATGTCTTCAAAGGAGTAGTCTAAGAGTTCTCTCACATAAACCACTTTTTCATGAAATTTATGGTCGAGTGCGGCGTTACACTCACCGGAGAGCCATCGGGTGTCCGAAGGGCCCTAAAAATGGCCGCTTCGGAAGGGTCCGCCGCATTCGCCAGAAAGCTCCAATCCGAGAACCTGGTCACCTTAGGCTCTCTATGACTCAATGTAGCTAAAAGTCTACTATAATGGAACATGTGACCTTTGGCCAACTTGCTGCTATCAGTGGAGCAAATAACTAAAGGGCAGCCAACGGGGTAAAAGAAAACGCCAGGTAATCTCTGAATTAGGCGCTCCAACATGACCCAGGCTCCGCTCACCGCACTTACGACTTCGGTCTTGGTCTGGGCTTCTATACCCGAGGGCACCTCGAGGACGGAAGTGCCGGTCTAGACCTAGCAGGTTGCCTAAACGGCAGCAGACCCGTCCATACCCGGAGCACCCGCGAAGGGAAAGGAATTCCTTGTCCCGGGAGAGGCCCCAAGGACGGACATACCAGCCTCGGCCAGATCATTCTCCGAGATGGGGAAGATCTTGGACGTTAAATGGGCACAAAGTGGGGAAGGGGAGGGGCTCATCCATATCCAAGTCTTCAGGGGCCTGTGCCGCCTGCGTGGGGACTTGCAGAAGGGCAGTTCCCATTAACTTGTGACAAACCTCAGATCAACGAGGAGCGTGGGCAAGGCCCAGGGTTTTTGGTGGGTAACCTGACCCCAATGGCAGGAGAGGGATCCGAGGCAGCGCGTCCTCTGTCTCGCTGTTTCCTAAGCGGGCCCCTGAGAAAGGAAAGGAGGACGTGCTGCAAGTTGCGTCTCCGAGAAGCAACTCTACAAGAGGAGATAAGGGAGAAACCCCCCGAACCAGTCAAAGAAGGAGAGGGATGAGCGCCCTATCGACTTTAAGTCTTGGATGAGCCCCTGAGAAAGCACAAGGTGGGCCACCTCCGTCCCAGAGGTGGAGCTGCCCGGGGGTGGCTCTTTGCCCGATTCAAAGGTACGAAGGGAGCCTCTCGACCCGTCAGAGTGGTACCTTAGCTCCTTGCCTGCCCCAACATCAGGGTTGGGCGAGGATTTAACGAGGCGGACGTAATCTGATATTTTGATAAGTTTGTGAAGACCAAACCGCAAAAATTCCTACTTGTCACCACTAAGAAAAAAAAAAGTGGGGAGGGGGGCTATATTTCTACAAAGGTCGCAGCTCACAACTGGGCAGCAGAGGGAGGGCGACGGGACTGATATCCTTACTAGGACGGAGACGGGACCCTAGAATTGTAGATGGCCTGAAAGCCAATGCAGTACAGCCTTATGCAGCCGAGAACGCCCACAGGGAGTTGGTCAGCCCATTACACGCAGGGAAAGTGGGTATTGGGGCGAAACAGATATTCCATTATTTGCGCCCCAAAAGCTCAGGCCCCTCAAGGCCTGGTCTCTTGCAATATGCAGGTTTTAAGGGACGTTGTTTATAGAGGTTCTAAAGCCTCTCTTCTGACACAACATGAGGCAGAGAGCTGATAAGGTCCTTAAGCCTAGACAGAGGGTTGGGGGGAAGGTCGTAGAGAAAAAGGAATGCCGAGAGGGAGCGAAGAGGAAGAGCACCAGCAACTTCCACAGGCCCCATCAAACAATTCAATAACAAGACTTCCCTAATTTGCACTCAGACCAGGAGGGCGAAGAGCTCTTCCATGTACCAAATGTAACAGGTTACACAGGGTAACCCCCTTCCCTGCGGGAGCGTACGTTGTCAACAGCCTTCGAGCACAAGGTTTCAGTACCTCTTCCATACACCACATCACACCAATTCATTCGCTCTTCAGCACACCTTACTCTTCTTACTCAGACAGCCAAACCACTATGCTTGAGCCTCTTTTATGTCTGTCTACCACAACAAGGAAGGTACAAGCTTTTACTTTTGAAGGATGATGCCATTTATTTATGTAAATTTCTCAGAGGTTGGGTATACTATCTTCGTGCCCCAGCACTTAGAATTCTCCATTTTCTCAATTAAAAATTCCATACATGCTTGGTTTCAAACTTCAAACTGAAGTACTTCCACTTGGTTAACACCCATTTTTTTCATTCAAATTACTTTGTGGATACCTTTCAAACTTAATTTTATTTTATAGGCATTTAATCTACGAGTATCGCAATTCTCACTCTTCACACATTACCCCTAATTCATTTAGCAAGACCTCGACTCGCTACCAATTAAAATGTCCGTCTTAGAACCTCGAGCAACTGAAAACACTACTCATTTCCTGCTCTTCCCACGAGACTCCCAGAACGCTTTTCAATATAACCTTTTAGGAGACCCCTGGACAAGACCCCGTGACATGGCCTCAATCCTGAGTGATGCTGGGTTTGACTGAAAAGAACATAGGGCAACACAGTGAACTCATTTAGCAAGTATTCCTTTTTAATTTTTAGTCTACCACCCTAAAGCAAAGTAGCATTAAACAATTTATCAATATTTAAATAAAGTTACTCTCTGTGAAAGATAGTAGAGATTAAAACTGCTAAAATAAATTTGAAATACAAATTTAAACAAAGGGGAATTTTGATTCTTCTGATTTAAATAGATAAGTATGTACCCTCCCAGGGTTAAATTAAACTAAATAATAATAAAAATACCAACCTATAAGATCCAAACAAATAGCATCAGAGATTGATGTTCCAGTGGAAAATGTAACGAAGCCGATTATCAGGAGAATGATATAGATGTAAAAGAGAGAGTTTGTCCATAGACTTGAGCAGCTCCCACCTTCATAGAGGCCACCTTCACAAATAAAACTAAAAGACACCAAAAATTACATTTCCAATAATTTAGATTCACCTCTTTTAAGCCATTCCCACAAAATTGATCAAGCGTACGAGAAACCAAAAGGTTTCCATTATTCCAGTTTTCACACCATTTATACAACATTACGGGCATCAGCAATTGCACTATCATCTATTAATACCTCTAACTCTTTCCGCATTCCTTTACAGGACTCATTTCTCACACACATTTGTAAGCATTTCAAGCACTTATAAATTTCAACTCAATATAAATTATTCTGTTTTATGAGAGAACATAAGTTAATTAGGTATCTGAAAAACAAGGTTACGAATTATTAGTGCAATGGGAAAGGTAAAGAAACGGCTAAAAAAATCCCCATAGATCAGAAGTAACCAAATTTCCCAAACTGCTAGTACGGCCAAGTGACGGGAGTGTGACAAAAATAAAAAAAAAACACTCATGCAGATGCACGAGTCAAAGACCATTAGCTGGGACCTACCCAGTGGAAATTAAAGTCCTTTAAACGAAAAGGTCAATAACTCACAAAATAACAAAACTGTTTGCGTACAGAAATCTAATTATGTCACCTACAAGAGGCGAACCTACTCAAATAAGAGGCCTTGGCAGAAGAAAAGAAACTGGTATCCAGCCCTCTGGCAAAGGCTGAAGGAACGCACTTACCCCTAGAAAGAGATACCCGGCCTGGTAGGTGGCTCCACCCCATCTCCCTTATTCTCTCTCCTTCCTATACCTCCAACCTCACTCGTCTTTTCGTCGCCTTAGCCAGTAAAATAAAACCCTGGTATCTACGCCTACATATGCGCTACCTGTGACCAACAAGTCCACCACTAATAAAGCTTTCATCTTCTGCAACTAATGCAATAAATGCCCCCATATCAAATGCACCAACTTACAGTGTCTAAATAATTACACACAGTGGACCTGCAAACCATGCACACTACCCACACTCCCTCTGTTACACGTCTCGTATTCCACCCACTCCAACCTTCTCTATTTCAACATCAGCGCCATCCGAAACACAAGCAGCAAGAATTACAAAAAATACAAAACGACTACACTACTAAATCCCAAGCCCAACCGAACATGCAACTAGTTCATGACTACACCAAAATCATCCAACTACCCGCCAGCCACAATAATAGGAAAACACAGAAAAATCTACGCAAATCACACATGAACCCCAATTCACCAGACCTCCCTTTTCCCTCTAAGACACTACTTTCACCATATAATCACTCAAAAACTCGCAAGTTGTAGGCCCAGACATCTCAAACATCCACCATCGTGAAGTCTCCGCGAGAAGGGGCGCCTAGCATTCAAATTCCCGAGGAGGAGAAATGGCCTCAGCAACCGTGCCACAACGGGGCGAGAATCGGCCGCATCGAAGTGAGCTGACGATAGAATGTACACTAAAATACACCTGGATACGGGGTATACTTTTAACTGTACTGCCTCAAAGCATAAAAAAAAACCGGAGGGATCATGTCGGGTGTAAATTATTCATCTACCTCCCGGCCCCCATCCCGTGGTGGTGGGGTTGCAAGACCCTTATAAGTTGGGTGCGCAGGGAGAACGCGGCCAAAATGGACTCCTCAAGACAAAAAGGTAAAGGGAAGCAATAAAAGATGAGCCTCGGCAGCTCCTACTATTTAGCTCGGAATCCACGGCAATTCGCTTGAAGAAAATGCTTCCAGGCTTAGTTTGGAGACAAGGGGGCCCTCCTTGAAATGAAGACTCACGGGAATGGTCGTAGCGTTCCTGGCGACGGAAATCGGGGGAGCTACTGCCTTCGAGAGGTTATTGGAGGAGGCTTGGCTTTATGTATAAGCCTTTTTCTCCTATTGCAACCAAAGCTTTGAAGGGTGAGGCAGGAGTCCAACCTTTCAAGGGGAACCATATAGCTTTGGATAGGAACGAAGGAGCCAAAGCTTCCTTGTTGCTACCCTTCTTTCAGGGGGCAGACTTTGGAAGCATCGGGGATTTTCATTCTGCGTTGTGGACTTGGTGGAAGCCGATTTTTAGTAGGGCAGGGCGGGAGCAAGTATTGCCGCCAAATTAGCAAGTTGGTACCCGGGAGAGGTAGAACCCCGCAGAATAGTTCCGATTGGACAGGGTAGCAATCGTGTTCCTAAGCCTGGAGAAACCAGTAGCAGTTATTGTTGTTGTGGGTCCCCGGGCTCTGTCGCTCCTGGAAGCCCGCGCCATGCAGGTAGGACACCACACTGACTGGATCCGACCATAACTGATGGACATGTGAAATGTGTTGTCTGAGAGTTGCCAAGTTAGGGCAATCTGCTATGAGATACGTGACTGTGTGGGGACTAACTTGGCAGAGTGGAAAAAGATCTGTATGGATGTTGTTTATGCGGTGTTTGTAGGTGTTTAGTGACTGGTGGTGTCCACAGCGAAATCGTGTAAGATGTAATCTCTCCGACCGTGGGAGTTGCGTTTCTGTGTTGCTTATGTCAGGTGGGGGGGGGAGGGATGTTTAGTATTTTGTTGTTAGGAAGATTGTTCAGTGAGGTGTGCGTGAATGTTTTTTTTTATACTGTGTTACATTTGCACATTGTAGTATGGTATTTAGGATGTTTGCGTAATATCTGTGTGGTGTGTTTACTATTTGTCTGTGTGTGTGTGTGTGTGTGGTTTCGTAGATAGTGACAGGGGCTGTTTGCGTTGTTTATGACAGATGCTAGGAACTGTTCGCTTCTCATGTTCAGATGTTTTATAGTTAGTACCTTGGTTTCAGCATGTAGGTGTTCTATGGGTGTTGTTTGTGTGCCACCAAATATGATTCGAAGTGCAGTGTTTTGGGTGATTTGTAACTTGTTTAGCTGTCATAGTATATTATGGACCGTATGTGTTGCTTGTATACTAGAGTGAGTGTTTCTTTGTGTTGTCCAAAAGTTGTACTTGTTAGTGCTCTGAGTGCGTTAAGTCTTGGCCTGCATTTTATGATTATGTTGTTTATGTGTGGTGCGAATGACATGGATGTGTTGTATGTGATTCCAAGTATTTTTGTTTCATGTCTGGGGGTATTGTGGAGCTGTTCAATGTTACTGTTGGTCTGTGTTGATGTTCTTTGTTGTGATTTGTGAGAAGTGTACTAGTGGACTTGGTGGATGCTACTTTTAGTCTGTTTAGTGTTAACCAGTTTTCTAGTTGTGTAATGTAGGCTTGGACTTGTGTGGAACATGTGTCTGCCTGCATCAGTGTGTATTGATATGATTGTTAGGTCGTCTGCATATAATGATATGTGTATGTTATTTGGTGGTGTTGGTATGTCGTGCATATATAAATTGAAAAGTGTGGGGCTTAGGACAGAGCCTTGTGGGACTCCATTAGGGAAGTTTATAATAGTGGATGACTCGCCATTGTAGTGTAGGAATGATTGTCTTCCTGATAGGTAGTTGGCTAGCCAGCATTTGGTGTTGTTGTGTAGTGTTGTGTTGTAAATTTTGTTAATGAGGATGGTCTGAAGATGGCATCAAACGCTTTACTTATGTCTATTGTTAGTAGCAGTGTTCTGTGTGTGGTCGTTTAGAGTTGATGCCATCTTGTACTGTCTGTGTGAGATTAATGAGTAGTGTTGTGGTCGAGTGGTCCTGTCTGTAGCCGTATTGTGTGGGTGACAGTGGAATATGTGGTGTTATCTTGCATAGAAGGCGTTCTACGACTTTGGATGGTGTGAGGAGTAATGTTATGGGTCTGTATGATGCTGCTTATGTGGGTGTTTTATTCGGTTTGAGTAGTGTGATGACTTTACCTAGTTTACAAATGTTTGGTATTATGCAGTGTGCGTATGAGTAGTTTGCTATGTTTGTGAGTGTTTATGTGTCGTGGGGACCGAGGTGTTTGAGATGTATGTTGGATATGTTATCAATGCTCACATTGAGGAGTTTTTAAGTTGTTTTATAATGTGTTTAGTGTCTTCTGTTGTGGCAAGTATTACTGTGTAATCTAGTGGGAAGTCTTGTTTGCGTCTGTATATACGTCTGTCTTTTTTGTGTTTGGGAAGTTGGCTAATTTTAGAGTAATGTGTTATTAAAATGTTTGCCTGTTGTTTGCGTGAGGGGATTTTGCCTGAAGGGCTGATGGATGCGTGACTTTGTACAATGTCACTGTTTGAGTTAGTGAGGCTTCTGATTGCACTGTGTAGTTTGATTTATTTGTTCTGTAGTCAAATGTTTTTAGGAAAGCTAACCAGTTTTCTGTGTGTTTCTCTATTAGTTTGGTGTTTATGTGTGTTAAGTTCTTGTATACAGTTTGTTGTGTTTTGTGTGTGCGGGGTGAGTGTGTCACGTAGATTGTTGCGTTCCCTTCTAAGTCTGCTGATGTCTGGTGAGAAGTTGAGGTTATAATGTTTTATGTTGCCTTTAGGGATGTGTGCTTTGTATGCATTGTTTATTTTGCCATTGAACTGTATGGTTGTGTTGTTTAATATCGGTGTTGATGTTATGTGTGTATGATTTAGCTCCTGAAAACGATATTCGGTGGTTCCCGAAAACTCTCCAAGGCAGCTCGCTTGTAGTTGGTGCTGGTATGGCGAGTGTGTGAGAATGTGTCTGTTGTGGTGCGCAGTGTGATGATGATTGGGAGGTGATCTGATGACAGGTCTGTTACAGTTTTCCATGTTAAGGAGGGAGCCAGGTTTGGTGAGCAGAAAGTTATGTCTGGAGAAGTGCAATTGAAATTTACTTGGTGTGGAGTGTGTGTATGAGTGACTGCGTTATTAATGATGAAGAGCTTATCTAGTTGTGTGCAGATTTCTGTACCTCCTTGTGAGGTGTTCTGTTGGGCATACCAGTATGTGTGTTTGGCAGTAAAATCTCTACCTAGAAGAATGTTTGGGAGGGTATTCAATGCCTGTAGTCTAATCATGTAGTTTGCTGGTATACCTGGTGAGTGTTGTGGTGGAATGTATGTGTTGATGAGTGTAATTTGTTTAGTATCTCCAGTTTTGATTTGAAATGCTTGTAGTTCTGTGTGTCTGTATGTTGTGTAAGTGTTCTGATATGTTGTTTTTTTTCTATGTAGGAAATACTGTGGTGTATATAAGTGATGAGGCCACCACCCTCACCATGTTATCTGTCTTGTTTGATGGCAGTGAAGTTTGGAATGTTTGGAGTTTTGTGTTTGTGTTGTAGTTCGGTTTCTTGTATTATGTCAATGTGGGTCTTAAATTTATTCAGGAAGTGTTTGAGTTCCATGAGCTTGTTTCGGATGCCGTCTATGTTAAGTTGGAGAATGTTAATGTTGCGGCGGTTGTTTCTGTGTGGCGTATTTCTTTGTCTGTTTGGTATTGTTGTTTGGTGGTTGGTTTGAGGTGTGCTAGTAGGAGGGGTGTAGAGGTATGAGTAGGTGTTGGCTGTGTGTTATGTTGGGAAATGGGTGGTGCCTGTGTGTGAGGAAGTAAAGGAATGTTAGGAGCAGGTGTTGGTTGGGTAGTATGTTGGAGGATGGGCGGTGTGTGAGGAGGCAAAGGAATGTTAGGAGGTGGAGGTTGTGGGGTGGGTTGTTGTGTTGGCTGATTTGTGTTTGGTCGGGTGTGGGGTGTTTATGCCTGTTGGGTGTTGTTGTGTGTGTTTTGGCATAGAAGACATGTCCATTGTGCGGTGTAGTCTTTTAGTGTTTTGAGAGTGGTGCAAAGGAGGTGTACCCATTCACTACATGAGTTGCAGTGAACTGATCCACTTCCGGCACGTTTGGTTGTGACGTGCGAATTGCAGATGGGGCGAGTGTAGGGACCTGGGTTTGTTTCAATGTCCCCGGCTAAGAGTAGTTGGAGGGATTCAGTCGCCGGGTTACCGAACCCCTTGAAAGAAAAAACTGGCGACTGCCAGCAGTGTGGCGCCGCCCAGGGTGCAGCACTCTGGAAGAGCACCGGGGTTCCACTCCTCTTGGTTTTACCATGATTTATAGATCCTCCGCACTCCTCCAGTGGGGTTGTTTGTGGTCGATTGGTTCGGTGGCAGGTCACTTCCATTCATCCGCCACCGGTCTCCAAAGTAGATCCACGACGAAGACGCGACCACACCAGATCCAACCAGTAGCAGTGGGAGGTACGGCGTGAAATCAGAGCCTTCTTGGGATTTGGAGACATCTGTATACACAGGCACGGATCAAGAGTGACACAAAGTGCGCTCCAAAACGGATGAAGACAATACTCCCGGAGTTGTGGAATCTTTGGGAGCAGAGGCGTGGGGACAAATAGTCAAAGGTGGTACCCTCCAGGGTGGCATCCTGAGCAGAACCAGAGGCACCACCGGCCCGAGGGCTACACAAAGCTCTCGAAGGAGTTTCCTTGTTCTAAACACAAAGGGCTTAGGATATGAATAGCGTAGCTCGGCGGCATAGGCAGTGTCGAGATCGGCTGTGAATGCAGTGAGAGCCGTTTGTGACCGAGGGAGGCGCTGGACTGTGCACAGTTTTGGGGGTTTTTTTTGAGAGATAGAGCCTATCTGGCGACTGCTTACTAGGGCAAAAGTCGCCGTACTAACATACCAGCCTAATGTTAGGCTAGATTAAAAAAAAAACAATATATAAATAAAAAGGAAGCAACACGAAAGAAGCGCGCTCCGGCGTCAAGGGTAGGCCCGCTTCTCCCCGGCGCAGGAACATGCGACCTACAACAAAGTCAAGTGAAGTGGAGGGAGGCCAGCCTCCTCCAAAAAGTCATATAGTCCGCAAGTCTGTGTGCATGAACCAGTCCCGAGTATAAGGGACGAGGGATAACGACCCCACTCATCCCGGTACCGGGACAGGACAGTTCTAACGCATAACTCCAAAAATGCGATTTTTGCAAATTTTATATCTATGGAATCGGTAGAATGAGACGAACATGCCTATTTCGGCGGTTTACGTCTGTCTTGTCATCATACCGAGATCTCAAATGGTAAGTTGCATTAACTCTTCTGAGATCTTGACTGCACAGAAATCTTAAATATCGATTTTCTCAACGCAAGGATTTTGAAGTTAGTGCGTTTTACCTTTTGGCGGTAGAGGTATCGTGCGTGAAGATCACCCAGACTGGGAAATTCAACAAGAATGTGCCGGACATGTCTGGGGGACAACGCAGTCGTCACAATAAGGCGCAGACGAGCACTCCATCAAATGGTGGTGCGTCCCGCGAGTATGTCCAATTCGAAGACGACAGAAAGCAAACTGAGGGGGTAGGTCCATGAAACAGTTGCGGCGCAATGTCACGCAACTTAAAGTTCCCCTTGAGTCTCACATCTTCTTTGCCAAGCAGCTCGTATTCCTGCCATGTAATCGGTGTGAGCACTGTGCAGAGCGAGTTGCATCTCCCCAGCATCGACAAGTAGGCTATCAATGGGGAACGTGCAGAAGGAACCGGTCGCCAGACCAAGGCCTGCGTGGTGGATCGAGTCCACCTTCGGCAATACACGGTCGGCCGCAGATGCATAAAGCTCGCATCCGTAGTCGAGTTTCGAACGAACAAAGGATCGATAAAAAAGTAAGGCAGTAGCCCTATAAGCGCACCAGGCGCTGAACGTCACGGAACGAAGAATATTCATGGCGCGGGTACAAGAGACCCTAAGGCTGCGAATATGAGCCTCCACGGTAAGGTATCCTTCGAAAACAAGACCAAGTAAACGGTGCGAATCCACCACTTACAGGAACACAGTTTAGGAAAAAGTCCGGGTCGAAGTGGAGCCGTGTATGGCGACAGAATTGGACCACTTTAGTCTTGGCCAAGGGTAACCGAGACCTGTGCGCTTCGACATAGCGAGAAATGCGGTCCAATACCTGTTCGAGTCGAGGTTCCACAGTTGGCATCTGAGCCGCAATCAAAGAGATCGAAAGGTCGTCACGAAGAGCGTGGCGAGAACATCTTCCCGCAGCACCGAGGTGATGCCCTTGATGCTCAGATCAAAGAGTGCGACACTGAGGACACTTCCCTGGGGTACGCCCTCTTCCTACTTCATTGGGCTGTAGTGCGCTCCCCTCCCCCAAACGCGGAATCGACGATCTCGACAAAAACTCAGAAAGAAAGATTGGGAGGCATCCCCTAGACCCCATCGTGGCGAGATTCTTCATGATACCGTATCGTCATGCGGTACATTAGACCTTCTCCAGATCGAAAAACACCGCGGAGTAGTGCTGTCTACCAAAGAAGGCCTCGCAGACGGCATTCTCCAATCAGAGCATTCGATGTGGACTGTGCAGAACAAAGGTGAAATCCGCTGTCCATTTACCAATTTCTCCATCAATTTGCACACGCGGGAGGTTACAGAGATTGGGCGGAAACCGGCCGAGGTAGAATGATCTCTTCCCGGTTTACGAAAAGCGAGCACAGTAGCGATTCTGTTGAGCAAATCTAACAGAACTCATGCCTCGCTCTCCCAGGTGTCTATCATGGTGTATGGGACATCGTCCGGACCAAGGGCAGTTTCACAGCACGAAGCGAGAACGGAACGAAACTCACTCAATGTAAACCTGCCGTTGAAGGGTTCTCCGCCTCTGGAGGTAAAGTCCAGGCGGTGGCCTTTCGCGACATCACGACGCGCATTCAATACTGGCGAAGCAGCATCCCTGCAAGGGACTACCGAGAAAGTGGTCGCAAACGATTCCGCCAGGGACGCTGGGTCCAAGATTGCGGTCCCATTCTCTTGGAGAACGGGAGGGGGGGGGGGCACATCGAAGTCTGACGGTAGAATGACAGAAATATACCTCTTATCAAGGTGCAGCTGCACATCTATTGCCTGAAAGGACGTATTTATAGCAAAGAAAAGAACGGAGACATCATGCCTGCTGTAAATCGCGTTTCTTCGCGCACAGCCTCCATTTCGTGGAGGTGGGGTCGCAAAACCCATATACTCCGGGAAGGTAGAAAGAGCGCACATGTGCAGCATTGTCCCCTGCAAAAAGATAGCTAACGGGGAATGGTAGGATACGAACCTCCGCAGTTCTTCGCAGTTCTTCCCAGTTAGCCCGGAGTCCGCGTCAATTCCATTAAAGGAATAAGCTCTCCAGGCCTAGCTCGGAGGAGATGCTGGAGGCTATCTTCAAAGAGAAGACCCTCATGAGAATGGCCGTGCAGTTTCCGGAGGCAGAACTCGGGGCGCTGTTGGCCGAACAAGGTGTTCTCCCCTTCGAGAACTTATCGGGAGAGGTTGGGCTCGGCACGCGTCGTTCCCTCCCTCCCTCCGCCCCAAAACCTTTGGCAAGAGGAGCGGCTTTGTAGGCTGAGCCACCCAGTCCAGCCTGGGGTCGGGCTTATGAGCCGAAGATCCTTTGGTGCTGTCCTCCTTTCGGGAAGGGGGGGGGGGGGCTGCTTTAACCCCGGAAGACTGCTCACGACCAACTTAAGAGGTTTTTGCCTCCAGTGATAACATAATGACTCGGTGAAAGCGCGCAGCTGTTGCGCCTTATGGGAAAGGTCACGCTGGGCTTGGGAGGGGGACGGGGTACTGGTTTTTAGCCGAGGCTAGATGTGAACCATCAGTGCCGCCAGCTCTAGCAGGAAAGCGCCCCGTGATGAGTAGAAACCGCAGAAGGTTCCGAATGGGTGCGAAAACGACAGTGCTTGTAGGCCTGGATGGGCCAGGAGCACAGAGAGCCTTTTTTAAAATCGAGGCATAAGACCTCCCAGAAGCGTCGGGCGAGCCTGGACAAAGTCCTTAGCGTTGCGAAATGAGAAACTACCCGTCGCCTGAACGGCCAGGATTTCCTTCTCCAGGAGATACGCACCACACTGCTTCAAAGGTAGCGGGGTGCGGCTCTCCGCAATTGACACATTTTTTTTTTAAGAGCTCATCTGGCGACTGCCTACTTGGGCATTAGTCGCCGTATTAAAAACTTGCCTAGTACTAGGCTACTTTAAAATCAAATTAAAAAACAAAAAAAAACAAAGCCAACACCAAAAATTAAAAAAAAGGGAAAAGCTAACGAGCAGGAAGCAAGCTCCTGTGTCAGGAATATGTCCCCCCGGCGCAGAAACGTGCAACCTATAAGGGGGAAAAAAAACTGGTTAAATAAAAGGGAGAAGGCCGGCCTCCCTCAAAAAGTCTAGAAGTCCACCAGTCAAGTGCACGCACTCGTCCCGAGTACAAGGGACAGGCGGTAGCGACCTCGCCCATCCCGGTACTGCGACAGGTAACGTGCGCGAAGATCACCCAGACTGGGACATTCGACAAGAATGTGCCAAACAGTCTGGGGGACGACGCAGTCGTTGCAATAGGGCGCAGGCGAGCGCTCCATCAAATAGCAATGCGTCACACGAGCGTGCCCGATTCGGAGACGACAGAAAGCAACCTGAAGCCGCCGCGGCATTGGGGGATAGGTCCATGGGAACAGTCGCGGCGCAATGGCACGCAACTTTAAGTTCCCTTCGACCGTCTCCCATCTTCTTTGCCAAGCAGTCCGAAGAGCTGCCCGTATTCCTGCAATGTAGTCAGAGTGAGGAAGAGCGAAACGCTGGTCCGGTCGCAGAGTCCTCGCGGACTCTTTGGCACCCGCATCGGCGCACTCATTCCCCGCAATTCCTACATGTCCAGGAACCCAGCAGAAGATAATCTCGACATCTGCCCGGCTCGCCAAAACCGTGGCGTCACGGATATCGCGAACCAGGAAATGCGGAGATTCCAATGCCCCGAGAGCACCCAGGGCGCTTTGTGAGTCGCTATAGTTCACAATCCGGTCTCCGAACCGGGCACGTCGCGTAATCTCCAGTACCGAGTGGTGTATTGCCACCAGCTCGGCCGTGAAGACAGATGCAGCGCCTGGTAGAGCCCCGCTGACTTCAAACAGAGGAGATACGGGGTGGAAGCCGACCCCCTCTTGGGACTTGGAGCCATCCGTATACACTGGGACGGTTCCAGCGTGACATGATGTGTGCTCCAAAAAGGTCGAACGCAATACTCCCGGCGCAGTACAAGCTTTGGGAGCAGAGGCGTGGCGACAAATAGCCAAATGTGGTACCATCTAGGGTGGCGTCCTGGACAGAACCAGGGGCGCCACCGGCCCGAGAGCTATAGCTACCTCTCGAAGGAGTTTCCTGGCCTAAACCCAAAGGGCTTAGGGTATGACTGGCGTCTCTTGGCGGCATAGGCACCATCGAGATCAGCTGCGGATGCAGTGAGAGCTGTTGGCGACTGAGGCAGGCGCCGGGCTCACGCGTACAGGCGAGTGATGCACTGCACGCGGCGCAGAGCGAGTGGCATCTCCCCAGCATCGACTAACAGGCTCTCAATGGGGGAAGTGCGGAAGGCACGGGTCGCAAGGCGAAGGCCGGTGTGGTGGATCGAATCCACCTACCACAATAAACGCTCGGCTGCGGATGCATAAAACTCGCATCCGTAGTCGAGCTTTAAACGAACAAAGGATCGATAAAAAAGTAGGGCAGTAGCCCTATCAGCGCCCCAAGCGCTGAACGTCACGGAACGGAGAATGTCCATGGCGCGGGTACAAGAGACCCTAAGGCTGCGAATATGAGCCTCCCAGGTGAGGCGTCGGTCGAATACAAGACCAAGGAAACGGTGCGACTCAACCACATCCAGGCGCACCCCATTAAGAAACAAATCTGGGTCGGGGTGAAGCCGTGGATGGCGGCAGAAGTGCACCACCTAAGTCTTGGCCAAAGAAAACCAAAACCTGTGCGCATCGGCATAGCGAGAGACGTGGTTCAATGCCTGTTGCAGTTGACGCTCCAGAGTTGGCATCTGGGCCGCGCCAAAAGAAATCGAAAGGTCGTCCACGTAGAGCGTAGCGAGAACATCTTTCGGCAGCACCGAGGTGATGCCGTTGATGCTCAGGGCAAAGAGTGTGACACTGAGGACACTTCCCTGCGGGACACCCTCTTCCTGCTCCTTTGGGCTGGAGAGGGCTCCCCCCACCCGTACGCGGAATCGACGATCTCACAAAAATTCAGATATAAACATTGGGAGGCGTCCCCTCGCCCCCATCGTGTGGAGAGTCTCCATGATACAGTATCGCCATGCGGTATCATAGGCCTTCTCCAGATCGAAGGAAAGCCTCGCAGACGGCATTTTCCAGTCGGAGCAGAGCATCCGACGTGGAGTGGAACTTGCGGAAGCCGCACTGTGCGGAAGACAGATGGCCTCCGCTGTCCAGGAAAAAGGCTAATCTAACATTTACCAATTTCTCCATCAACTTGCACACGCAAGGGGTTAGAGAGATTGGGCAGAAACCGGTCGGAGTAGAGTGATCTCTCCCCGGTTTGCGAAAGGCGAACACAGTAGCGATTGGCCAGGAGTCTGGGAGAAGACCTTCCACCCAGATCCTGTTGAACAAATCTAACAGAAAGGCCATGCCTCGCTCACCCAGGTGTCGAAGCATGGCGTACGGGACATCGTCCGGACCATGGGCGGTGTCTGCGCACGAAGCGAGAGCGGAACGCAACTCACTCACAGTAAACTTGTCGTTGAAGGGTTCTCCGCCTCTGGAGGTAAAGTCCAGCCGCCGGCCTTACGCGAAATCACGACGTGCATTGAATGCTGGTGGAGCAGCATCCCGGCTAGAGAATGCGGAAAAAGCAGTCGCTAAGGATTCCACCACGGACGCGGGGTCAGAGATTGCGGTCCCATTCTCCTGGAGAACGGGAGGGGAGTCCTGCGAGAACTTGCCCCTAATCCTTTTGACTCGCTTCCACACCTCAGCTAAAGGGGTCTTCCCGTTAAGTGAAGACACGTATGCCCGCCAAGAAGAGCATCGGGCATGCTTCGAAATATACCGGAACCTAGCCCTAGCCCGACGAAATTCAGCGACAGTGAAATCGTTCGGGCGGCGCTTATAGCGCATGTAGGCATAACGCTTCTGTTTGAGGGCCGTCTCACACTCAGCCGACCACCATGGGAGTGGTCGGCGTGCAAAACGGCCAGACGTCCTAGGAATAGTAGTCAGGCCCACGGCGATGACGTTGCCGGAGAAGAACTCAACGGCCTCATCTACCGACCTAAACTCCTTGACTGAGATAGAGAATACAGTCATTTCCTGAAATGCAGGCCACCGCGCCCGCGCCAAGCACCACCGAGGTGGTCTCTCGGGCGGCAGTTGCCCTGAAAATGATATTTGAATGGGAAAGTGATCACTACCATGGAGGTCATCGACCACCCCCCAATCAAAATCAGGCTGCGCATCCGAAGAGCACAAAGATAGGTCAAGGCAAGAAAATGAAGCGGTTCTCGGACAGTGATGCGTAAACTCATCCACGTTTAGGACACCCATCTCAAGCTCTTCGATCAGATCGGCAAGGACTTGTCCCCTGGGATTTATGGAGTAATCTCCCCAGAGAGGATGCCTGCCGTTCAGATCTCCAAGCAAGAGATAGGGCCTCGGCAACCGTGCCACGACGCGGCGGAAGTCCCCAGCGTCGAAGTCAGCTGACGGTGGAATGTACGCAGAAATGATAGTATACCTCCTATCCAGGTGCAGCTGCACAGCCACTGCCTGAAAGAAGGTATCTAAAGAGAAAGGAAGAACGGAGACATCATGCCGGGTGTAAACCGCGCATCCCCCAGCCCGGCCATCCCGCGGTGGTAGGGTAGCAAGACCCTTATACCGGGAGAGGGGGGGCAGAAGACACGCGCCTAGCATGGTCTCGTGCAAAAAGATAGCTAACGGAGAACGGGAGGAGACGAGCCTCCGCAGCTCCTCCCAGTTGGCACGGAGTCCACGGCAATTCCATTGTAGGAATATGCCCTCCAGGCCTAGCTCGAAGGAGACGCGGGGGCCCTCCTCGAACTGAAGACCCTCACGTGAATGGTCGTACGCTTCCCGGGGGCAGAACCCCGGGCGCTGTTGGCCGGACAAAGCGCTGAAGGCGCTGTCGCCTTCGAAGGCTTATTGGGGGAGGTTGGGCTCACCATGCGAGTCTTTTCCTCCCACCGCCTCGAAACCTTAGGCGGGCGTTGTGGCTTCAGAGGCCGGGGGCCCTCTTTTCGAGGAACCACCGTCTCCGAGTCACTCGCTCCACCTCGGGGCGTGGGCGAAGGAGCCGAAGCTCCTTTGTTGCAGTCCTCCTTTCGGCGGACAGCTTTAGGAACCCCGGAAGATGGCCTAGCGACCATCTTCTGGGGTGTTGCCTCCTGTGAGTCTAACGACTTGGTGGAGGCGCGTGGCCGTTTCGCCTTACGGGAAACGGTCGCGCAGGGGGAAGAGGGGGGAGCCCTGGTTTTAGCCGGGGCTGGGTATGAACCCTTTTTGCCGCCAGCTTTACCAGGGGAGCGCCCGGGTTGGGTAGAGCCCACAGAAGGGCTCCGAATGGGCGCGGAAACAACCGTGCTCGTTGGCCTGGATGGGCCAGGAGCAGAGGGTGCCTTTCTAACTATTGAGGCATATGACGTCCCAGGCAGAGCCGGGCGCGCCAGGACCAAGTCCTTAGCCTCGCGGAATGAGAGTCGATCCTGGGCCTGAATGGCCAGGATTTCTTTCTCAAGGAGATATGCACCACATTGCTTCGAAGAAACAGGGTGCGGCTCTTCGCAAATGACACACTTGGCCACACACGATTTGGACTTATCGTGTGCGGCCTTGGAGCAATTTACACAGACTTCGGGTGACCCTGACTTTGCACGTCTACATGAGCGATTCGTATGGCCGAAACGGTGACAGTAATAGCACCGCCGCGGCAGTGGCATGAATGCCTTCACGCGGTAGCTGTACCAACCGGCACGCACCGACTCAGGGAGCTTGTCAAGGTCGAACGTGACGAAGAGTGTAGGGGTGGGTCTCGAGGCCCCTCCCTGTTTTCTCATCACACGTTCGACCTTGACCGCCCCATGGTCGGCCAGCTCTAGGGTGATGTCCTCAATGGAGTAGTCAACGAGTTCCCTCACATAAACTACTCGTTTCACAAAGTTCATGGTAGAGTGCGGCGTCACACTTACCGGGGTGCCATCAAGTGTCCGAAGAGTACTTATCTTGGCCGCCTCGGCGGGATTCGCCAGAAGGCTCCCGTCCGAGAAACGGGTTACCTTCGGCTCTCTACCAATTGCACTAGCTAATCCTCTCCTCTGATGGATCATGTTGCCCTTGGACAACATGGTGCCATCAGTGGAGCGAATAACGAGGAAGCGTTTGAAGCCAGCGGGCTCGAAAACGCCAGGTAACCTCTGAATGAGGGGCCCCGATGTCATCGAGGCTCCGCCCTGTGCATTTTTGGTCTTGGTCAGGGGCTCCGCAACCGGGGGGGCAGAGGAGCCGGATGTGCCGATCTTGGCTTGGTCGCTTGCCATAGTGGCAGCAGACCCATCCGTCCCCGCAGCTCCCGCGGATGGAGAGGAGCCCCGAGTCTTCCTTGTCTTTTTGGTCTTGGTCTTTTTCTTTTTTAGAGAGGAGGGCGGGGAATGAACCCGCTTCTCACCCCCGCCGGTAGAAGCCCCCAGGCCAGATGTACCGGCCTCAGCCAAGTCCTTCTCTGAAATGGAGAAGGTCCTGGTGGTCGCAGGGGCATCATCCGGAGGAGATCCCTCCCCTCCTTGTACTGCCTGAGAATCCCCAGCCGTTTGAGGAGGACCTTGCATAGGGGCGGATTCGGGTTCGGTGCTTGGCGCCGAGCCCGGATTCCCCCCCATGGAAGGCCCTACCGTCTGAGGCTGGTTTTCCTCAAGGACCATGTCCATCACAGGAGGGGCCTCCAGTTGGCCATCCCTTCCCAGGACATCGCAGGTCCCCTTGGCAGCATCATAAGTCTTTAGTGGGGAGGCACAGGCCTTGACCCCGGCAAGGTTTAATATTCTTGCCAGCAGGTCTTTTGAGGGAAGCGAGTGAAGGGGCCTGGCTTCCCTCTCCCCCCTAAGGGGGTTTGCCCTACCGAGCCGCTTACACGAGGGGCGGTCGGCAATGGGCTGCCTGCTGGCTTTCTTGGCAGTCCCCTTAGAAAGCAAAGGAGGGACTACCACTGGAGATAGGGAGGTGCCCAAAAGCACCTCCAGAGAAGGGGGTGAGGGGGAGTCCCCTAAACCCGTAGGCGTAGGAGAGGAGTAAGCCTCATCTCCGGTTAAAGAAGTTTGGAGGGTCCCCTGCGCAAGCACAAGGAGGGGGACCGCCATTTTCTCGGTGGAGCTGCCCGAGGGCGGCTCCATTGATGTTCTTGGGAAAGTTGGGGATTGGTTTTTGTTTTTTTTCATCATTGGCATGGTGACCCTATTTGTGCTACGGGACGCAATAGCTCATCACCTCTTGCAGTTGCCCGCACTGCAAGAGGTGCTTACAGGCCTGGCAGAGCCAGGCGCCGCCATTTCGGACCACCCCTTCCGCCTGGTGGCCTGGCAGTCCATCGGCATGGCGGCTCCACCTTGAACACGGCGTAAAAATGGATAGAATGTGAAGAGGAGAGGAAAAGGGATGTGAGGAGGTATGGGTGGGGATGAAGCAGGTTGTTAAAAAAAACCCATCCCGAACCGGAGCTCAGGGGTTAGGGAACATTGTCCCCTCCCCCCTCAGCCCCGATCCGGGACGGTTGGCTTGAGAAGAAGGTCAGCATCTACCCTGTTAAATTAGAGGCTGACCATTGAAAGTTGTGGGAGAGGTTGTATGAAAAGCGAGGAAAAAAGTGTTTTGAAGGAAGGAGAAGAGGCTAAGCTGGGGTCGGACGGGGTGCTGAGTCCCATCAGCACGGCGGCCAGGATGGCAAATCGCCGCGCCCCTTACGGGGCGAACCAGGCATATCGCGTAATCTCCCGTACCGAGTGGTGTATTGCCACCAGCTCGGCCGTGAAACATACGCAGCACCTGGCAGAGCCCCGCGGACTTCAAACAGAAGGGATACGGCGTGGAAGCCGGCTCCCTCTTGGGACGAGCGTGAGACAAGGTGTGCTCCAAAAATGTCGAACGCAATACTCCCGGCGCTGTACAAGCTTTGGGAGCAGAGGCATGGCAACAAATAGCTAAATGTGGTACCCTCCAGGGTGGCGTCCTGGTTAGAACCAGGGGCGCCACCGGCCCGAGAGCTAAACCTAGCTCTCGAAGGAGTTTCCGGGCCCTAAACCCAAAGGGCTTAGGGTATGACTGGCGTATCTCGGCGGCATAGGCACCGTCGAATTCAGCTGCGGATGCAGTGAGAGCTGTTGGCGACTGAGGGAGGCGCCGGGCTCGCGCGTACAGGTGAGTGATGCACTGTACGCGGCGTAGAGCGAGTGACACATCTCCCCAGCATCAACTAGTAGGCTCTCAATGGAGGAAGTGCGGAAGGCACCGAGGAAAAGGCGAAGGCCGGTGTAGTGGATCGAGTCCACCTTCCGCAAAAAACGCTCGACTGCGGATGCATAAAATTCGTATCCGTAGTCGAGCTTCGAACGAACAAAGGATCGATAAAAACGTAAGGCAGTACCCCTATCAGCGCCCCAAGCGCTGATAGGGGTCAAATACAAGACCAAGGAAATGGTACGACTCAGCCACTTCCAGGCGCACCCCATTTTGAAACAAATCTGGGTCGGGGGAGCCCGCAATTGACACAGTTTGCCATATACATGATAGGGACTAATCATGTACTGCCTTGAAGCAACTTACACATACTTCTTGTCAACCCGACTTTTCACGTCTCCATGAGCAATTCCTATGGCCGAAGCGGTGGCAGTAGTAGCACCGCCGCGGCAGTGGCAAAGATGGCTTCACGCGGTCGAACGTGACGAATAGTGTAGGAGTGGGTCTCGTCCACGAGTTCTCTCGCATAAACCAATCCTTTCACCAAGTTCATAGTAGAGTGCGACGTCACACTTACCGTCAAGCCATTAAGTGTCCGAAGGGCACTAATCATGGTATCCTCGAAAGGGTCCGAATCATTCGCCAAAAGGCTCCTATCCGAGAAACGGGTTGCCTTTGGCCAACAATGCCATCAGTGGAACTGATTACTAGAAAGCGCTTGAAGCCAGCTGGTTTAAAAACGGTAGGTAGTCGCTGAATGATCTAGTCGAGGCTCCGCTCAGCACAGTTGCGACTTTGGTCTTTGTCAATGACTCCCTCGCCCGAGGGAGCCTAGTGGCTGGACGTGCCAATCTTGGCCTGGTTGCTTGCCGAAGCGGCAGCACACCCGTCTGTCCGCGGAACCCAAGCAAAGGGAGAGGAATCTCTTATCTTTTTCATCTTGTTTTTCTCTTTTTGGAACAGGAAAGAGGGGAGTGAACCCGCTTCTGTCCATCCCCGGAAGGCTCCCCTAGGCCGGATGGACCGGCCTCAGCAAGATCCTTCTCATGGAGAAAGGCTCGGCTGTCAAGGTGGCCCCAGTTGGGTGAGGAGATCCCTCCTCGACCCCATCGAAGATCCTCCATCTGAGGCTGGGTCATTTCCGGGACCATGTCCCTCTCAAGGGGCCTCCATGTGCCGGCTCTCTCTCTCTCCCCAAGTAATCACGGATCTCATTCGAGGACTCGCGTCTATTCGTGGTTCCTCTTGGCCGGCGAGCCGACCCCCTGCAGGATTGTAGTGGGCAGTGACCGACGAGCCCTGCTATCCCTCGTCTCCCTGAAGGGGTTGGCCCTATCAAGCCCGGTTATTTGGGGCCGCCTGACTTGTCTCTTGTCAATCCCTTGTGGTAGGAAAGGGGTGGCTGCCGCTGGTAGGGAAATGGAGTGGCCCAAGGGCGTCTCCAAACAAGAGGGTGAAAGGAGAGCCACCACACTTGTAGGCCTAGGAGAGGAGTAAACCTCCTCTGCGATAGAAGATGGTTGTAGGGGCCCCTGACGAAAGCACAGGGGAGCCACCCAAGAGTGGATCCAAAAAATGGCAAAGGGAAACCCTTTTGGTGGGTGGGGATGGTGAGAGGGCAGTCCCTCCACCGGTCGAAGGGGTGTCTCGATTTTCCTCGTCCTCCCCGACACCTAGGGAGGGCGAGGCCGCGCTTGGAGGCAGATCTCCATGCGCTTTCCCACTATCCCTTTGGCTTGTGACCGTAGTTTGATGGAAAAAGAAGAGAACATATCGAAACTAGATACTATGACCCCCCTCCCCCAATTATTTGTGCGAGGATGCCAGGATTCCCAATGACCGGTTGGCGTCTTGTAATTTGCAGGCTTTTATACAGGTTCCAAAGCCTCTCTTGAGTGTGGCATTTGGTAGTTAATCAGGTCCTTAAAAGTGAATATAGGAGCGGATCTTCTTATAAAGAAAAGTGTATAAAGGAGAGGAGGAAAGGACGTGTTAAAGAGTTCAGGTCAAATTAGTGAGTCAGGCCGGGGGAGGAAGTGCCACACATCTGTCTAGACAGGGTAGAACCCTGCTGATCAGAAGTCAGTAAGGAGAAATATGAAAGAAAAGTGGTAAATGTAGACGAGATCGAAAATAATGGAAGAAATGGAGCTACATGGAGGCTGCAAAACTGGAGGACCAGTGGCTGGGAGGCTTTGCTAGAGGGTACTTAACGGCAGACACTCGGCCCGGGACAACATGCTGCTTCTCCAGGTACCAGATGTAGCAATCTACATAATGTACCCCACCCCCGGCTCATGGGGAGTTCTGGATGTCACCCTAGACCCACACAGGAAAATCTAAACATGATGGGCACACATTTCTTCGGGAAAATGGTATACTTACCACAGCCCAGACACGCCCTCTCTGCTCCTAACCCACCCCACCCCCTCCAACGGCAAGATTACCAATTACAAACCACCAACCCCACTGAGTTACAACATTAAAAAACATTCAATAAACCAGTTGTAAAATGATGAGCCCCCACCCCCCTCCTGGTATCCACCAATACAAAGCAACCCTAGCTCAGTGAACTAGAGTTTCATGACCAGCCTGCGATCAGGACCTCACAGATTATCTCCCGAGCTACCAGTGGTGCCAGGTTCGAATAAAAAAAAACCCTGGTTGACACAAACTAAAGTAAAATAAGCATAAGAGAAATGATTAGTCAAACCCTTTCATGTTTCTGCCTTACTTTAATTTTGTTGCACACAATGAAGACAAATTGTTTCCTTCTAGATGATAAAATCTCCCATTTTCATCGTCAAATACTTCATTACCGGTGGTCACTTTGTCTTCTTTGAGCAAAATTTGTGAAACAGCAATTGAGTCGGATGAATTACAAGATGAAACGCAGTCCCACAACTCCGTGGGAAAACAGTTCCCTATAAATAAATCACCAAATCAAAATTAAGATATTTTAAAAATATTTTACTACACTTATCTGGCAGCTATCAACGAGTACAGCTGCTGAAAAAAAAACATCAAAACTTAGCAATAGACTAATTTTTAAAAATATATAAACATCATCCAAAGAGAAAAAATAAAGAGATGCTTATGAGGCTCAGAAGAGGTCTGCCTCACTCCTAGACCCAAGTGTGTAATCAACAATGATACTTGTATAAGGCTGCCTCTACATCGATCATGCCACAATACAGTACTCAAAAACCAGTTCTCAGGACCAGGAACAAATGGTAGCAACCATGCTGGTCACGGTACAGAAACAACTACCACACATGAAGCTGCCCCCCAATCTAGGACAATCAATGAAAAATGTTGCCTAGTTTTGGATACCAGACAATCTTCATGGTAAGGTTCAGGGAAGTGCCCCAGCCCATCACGCTTCATCCTCCCATTACTCATTCTAAAATTACAGAACATGGTGCAACACCACTGGAGGCATTAGGGGCACAATAGCAAGCAACTTTAAATTCCTTAACACTGTCTCCCATCTTCTTTGCCATGTAGCCTGATGTGCTGACTTATCTTTGTGATGTAGTCAGTATTGGGAAGAGTGAAAAGCTAGTCCAGTAACTCAGTCTAGCACAATCGCCCTACTGAGTAGTATATTGCAACCATCTTGGTTGTGAAGACAGAACCTGTGCTTGGAAGAACCCTGCTTGCTTCAAAGGAGGGGCATTTTCCCCCTTAAATTTAAATGTAATAGCAACAAAGCCATATCATAGAAAGTTTGTAAGGAGAAATCTGTAAAGTATTAAAAAGCTAGAGACAAGAAAAAGGCACCAGTCGCCAAGCAGAGACCAGTGGAGTGGACTGAATCCACCATCTACAATAGATGTTCAAATGTGGAGGAGAAAGCCGATCACACCTGTAGTCAAGTTTTGAGGGAACAAAAGAAAACTAGAAAAACAAGAGGGTAATTCTATCAGCATTTCATGAGGTGAATGCCACAAAGCGGATACTTTCCATGGTATGGGACCAAGAGACCCTAATGCTGCATATGTACCCTTCCTAAGAGAGGAATCAGTTCAAGCAAGCCATCCACTTTTCTTGCCTCAAATCCATTGGCTTACAGGATACATTTGGGTTCAGTACTGCCTTCATTCTTTGGGGGGACTAACCACTCATTATGCCCCAGCCAGCTTCAGGCAGGGGCAAGTAAGCTGAAGTCCCATTATTGCTACCATCTTTCAAGGGGGTAAAGAGCTTTAAGCTTATAATTGTACAGAGGTGAGTCAACTACCACATTCCAGGACTTTACATCTTCCAGGTCAAATGACTTGGAAGAGCAGCGTGGCTACTTAATATTCTGCAAAACAGTCATACAGGGAGTGAGCCCTGGTTTTGACTGCTACATGACTTGAGCACTTCTGGCTGACAGCTGGACTGGGGTGGCACTTGGATGAGGTATAATCCATTAAGGGGTTCAGAATGGATGCAGGGCTTACTTTGCTAGGAAGTTTGGAAGGGCCAGGAGAGAAAAAAACTTTTAACAGCTGCCAGGCATAGGAGGTTGTTGTGTGGTTTTGTATGAGCCAGTGTTCCAGTGCGTTTATGTAGTGCTGAAGTGATCTGCTTGCCATATAAAGTGATGGGTGTTTTGCAGTGATTGAAATGTCATCTGTGTAGGTGTTGGATTTGATGATTGGGAATTGTTGTTGTGGAATATTGCGTGTGAATAAGTTGAAAATTATAGGTGAGTATGGCTAATTGGAGGATGCAATTGTAAAGCAGCCCGGGGCATGATTTGTGTGCCACTTGGCCTTGTCTATCCATTTTTTGTCATTGTTGATGAAAGTGGTGTTCAGAATTTTCTGTGAGAGTATATGTTTTGGTAATGGGTCACAGACCTTGTTTTTATCTAGAGTGGTGATGCTGCTTCTTGAAGCTATCGAGTATGTGTTGTGTGAAGTCAGAGAGGAAGGTCATGGTTGAGAATTCTTTTCAGAAACTGAGTTGCATTTGAGATAGGAGGTAATTTGAACATATTCTTTTGTGCATTAATTTCTTTAGCGCTTTGGATAGTGTGGACAGTAGTGAGATGGTGCAGTATGAGTTAGGGGTTAGACGGGTGAAAGGAAAACCCTTCCCTGTTTTCCATTGTGACCAAAGTTGAAGGAGCATTTCTTCATCACTATTCAGTCAGCCCCTCCACCTCTTGACTCCGACCAGATGCATGGATATTTCTTCCCTCTCAAAATTTAAAGTTAAAACCAATGAGGGCATCTCCTGCAAAAGTTTGTAAGGAGAGATCTGTAAACAAAGTGGTGAAAATATATGAAAGATATATAGTTGCAGATCCTCCTACAAGCAGTCAGTTTGGGATGGCATACAAATACGAGCATTGGGGGCAGGAGGGCACACAAATGCAGGCAGTGGGGTTGGGAGGGCACACAATCCTCCAGATGTCAGCTGTAGCATGGTTTCCATGCTATACCTGACCCCACTATGTGGGGTAATAAAAGAGAAAGATGTTGCTAGTGCTAAAGCACCAAGCTGTAAACACTGCAGCTCCTCTACACTTGATGTGCAAATAGACCTAGGCCTACCTGATAGCCCTGGAAACCTTGCATAAGAAGATGGTGTTCCTACTGATATTACTGACCCTGTCATTTTTACATAATCTACCTTTTGTAACCTGTACTACAGGTACTGTATTATCTTTTGGTTTAACCCTTTATCGGGCACCGCTAGAAAAATTGCCATTTAGCAAGTTCATTTAAGTGATCATATCTGATCATTGGCCTGGTAAAGGGTTTTAAGCAATGTAACCTCATGTTGGCAAGACTGTTACAGAGGGGCATCTCTTAAGGATAAATTCTGTGGTTTGTAAATGTTAGGTTCTAAGGATGCTTGATTATTATTTTTTATTAATGGTAGTAGGGGTTTTGCCACTGATCTCTGGTCATTTATAATGCCTTTATTTCTTCATGTATATTCTATACAGCACCCCCCCCTAACCCACCTTTGCAGGGATCAAAATTAGATACAACTTTTAAAAATAAAAAGCTCTAAAGCAAAAAATCTGCATGCAAACTTAAAAGCAAATCATGGAATAGCCTTTAATCAATATAATCTCTCTTCTAAAAGAAAGCACAATATATGTATATGATTGCCTAATTCATAAGATTGCCCTTACCTTCATCCATAGAAAAAAGATAAACCTCCTTCACACTGAATTCATTCATAGTATTCAATGCGATCTCATCAGAGGTATTAAGTAATGTAATAACACCCGTTATTCCATTTTGCTGAATGCGGTGCATTGGTGGGAAAAAACAGAGGGTGAAGTAACTTGAAACCATGAGAGTTAGAATGAGAATAAAAATTGCTTTTCTCACTCTAGAAAACGCATCTGCTAATGTTGCTATAAGAGGCTGAAAAAAAAGAATAAGAAATTAAATATTTATCGGTCAACTTTCTTCCTTTGAAATCTATAACCACAAATGCAACAATTTATAAATTAAATATATACAAAGTTCTTGCATCATTCTCAAAGAAAGTGTTTAATTCTATATATGGGCAAATCTGAAATATTCTTAATTTCTAAATTCATATTGAAATCCAAATAAAATAGAACAAATATATTTCTGTTAAATATTTACCTTTGTAAGAATAGTGATAATGAGAATGATTGAACCAAGAATGCCATAAATCATAACTGGGATGCCTAGTTGCTTTGAAACCACCATCAAGAATGGCAACACTGGTGATAAACCTATTAAAAAAAGTATAAAGGGAAAACTAGTTAACCTTTTGGTAATACATAAAAGGTTTTTGTAATTCTCACAATAAGTTAATTTACATAGTCAAACAAATACCAAACAATACAAAACACTTAAGCACTATATCTCAAACTTTCCCCTAAGAGATCAGATAACTCAAGAAAAACAGAGACCAAATTATCCTGGACATACTAAAACACTCAGCAACTAAACAGTGAACATGACATACACAAAGTCATCCACTTAAATGCAGCAAACACACCTAAATTCAAACATGTAAACAAGCTCATACAACACTGTAAAAATGAGTAACACAAACTAATGAACAAAAATTACAATCATCTACACTCACAACATCCACAGTATAATACACTCCTCGAATCAATAAAAACCGTAAAGGCAGTAAAATGCAAAGTGTTAAAAGAGGCATAAGGCTAATAAGCTGCATAAAGCTCGGCGGCAAAAATGGAAGCTGCCCTCGGTAATGACTCAAAGACTATAGACCTGAGTGAGACCACATCAGCCCCTCACCATCGTCTATTTTTAACCCGTCTGTGAAGAAATGATATGATTAAGTGCGAGATGTAGCATGTTCAATGAACATAGGATGTGACACACGTGAATCAACTATAGATTTTTGCATGTCAAATATTTGAGATGAGGAATGTCTACTGGGAGACGGGCGGGAACGAGAAGGGCAGAACCGAGTTATGTGGACCTAATCGGAAAATGTGTTCAGCTACACAAAGTCCCAAGGGCTGGTGTACGCATGGGAGCCTGTCAAAGGCCGCGACAGACACTGAGGAGAAGACGCTCTTGTAGACCTCTGACCAAGGGAGCTGATGAATATGGAAAATATACCTTAGACAGATTTGGAGCTGGTGGTGATGGAGTCGGAAAATGCCACCCTCAGCATAAATTTCCACTATAAAGGAAGAGTGGAATGCACCACTGGATAGATGGAGGGCCAAGTTGCAGATAGAACTGGACGAGGGAGGTGTTTCACCTCCACAATGTGAGCCTAACGCTCCCCTAAAGATGTAAGGGAGGATCTTCCGAAGACATCTCCGTCACAGGTCACGGAGATGAGGACATCAAGTAAGTTTATGATGCAGGATCATCTCCAGGAACCGTATCTCTGACACGAATTCCAAGGGTTTACCCTGTAGGAACAAGGAGAGTTTAACTCGCTGCCCACATTTCCGGTAAAAGTGCATCGTCTTCGTCTTTGAGACGGAGAAGCAGAACCCTTTATGAATGATTCGCCGGTGGATGGTATCAACCGCTAACTTGAGGCTGCGGATGCTGGGCGTGAAGAGGAGCAATAAAGAGCGAGGTCGTCTAAAAGTAAATTGCAGACACCCTTTCAGGCAGGAAGTAGAACATAGAGGTCAGAATAAGTGTTACCAACACTAACCCCAAAATTGTGAGTAGCTAAAAATTCCTGAAAAAAACTAAGTCCCCTCAAACCCCATTCAAACAATTGGGGGAGAACTATATAGTGTAACGAGATGTCATAAGCCTTCTTGAAAATAGCCATCACGTGGCAGTCGCGAACAAAGGCCTAATGGAGAGTGCCCTTCAGACGGACAAGAAGATCTTTCGTGCGCTGCTTCTTATGGAAGCCACACTGGTATGGAATTAGGAGTCTATGGTATTCCTGAAATCACTGCAAGAGAGCATTCACAATTTTCTCCCAAAATTTACTAGTACAGCTGGTGAAGGCTATTGGCCTATAATGGGAAAGAGACGAGCCGTCTCTACCGGTTTCGAGGAGGGCAGGAGCAACGCCGCTCTTCAAGCATTAGGATAGAATCCCTAGATCCAAATCCCGTTAAAAATTATAAAGGCTAAAAAATTTAAAAACTAAGCAAGAAGGAAGCACACTCCGACATCGGGGATAGGCCCGCTCCCCCCGGCGCAGGAAAATGTGACCCACAACAAACAGTCAAATAAAGTGCTGGCCTCCTCCAAAAGGCGTATAGTCCACAGGTCGGTGTGCACGAATCTGTCCCGAGTACAAGGAGCAAGCGGTAGCGACGACGCTCATCCCGCTACCGGGACAGATAACGTGCGCGAAGATCACCCAGACTGGGACATTCAACAAGAATGTGCCGAACAGTCTGGGGAACAACACAGTCCTCACAATATGGCGCAGGCAAGCGCGTACGGGGGCCGAAGGAGCCCTCACAAACAGGTGAGAGGGGCCTGGCACAGGCGTTATAGAAGGATCTTCCGAACGGTGAGACAACTCCGAGTGAGAAGGACGGGGGATAGTATTGCGAGAGCTAAGTTTGTTTCAACAAACCAAAGTCAGTGGGTTGTGACCCAGAGTAAAGGGTAGAAACAAGAGACACTTGGAGGCATCGTTACACCCACAGCAGGAAGGTGCACTACTCCTGATGGAAGGTGTGCAACCCACATCTGAAAGGAGATCGGAAGTCAAAGTTATGGAGCGTTTCAAAGGAGCAAGGGTAGCGGAAAGGGGATATGGAGTATGGTCGTGACCGGAGGGAAATGGTATGGATAAAGGAAACTTGGAGGCATTGTTACCTTTGGAGAGTGGGGGTACATCAATGTGGGGCTACATCACTATGGGCAAAGGATACACAAGCTCCAACAGAGGGAAGGTCGGAAGTTACAGCTACAGGTCTCGAAGGAAGGGGTAGGGTGTACCTCAGCCGAGGTGGAAAGTTGAGTTGTTTTTATAGAGTTTGATTGCCTCCCATTTTTCGAGGTTAGCTTCTCAGAGGGAGGGGAAGAGTCGAGAGAGGCCTTAAGCTTGGACCAAGAGTCCTCAGTCATGACTACGTCGAGCGGAGCGCCTCAGTCGATTCAATATGGACCTGAATGTTGTCCAATCTCCGGAGTGGCACCCGGATATTGGACACGCTCAGCCGGCGCGAGGTCAATAAGTGGAGTTGAGGAAGGGGGTATACCAAGAGACCAGACTTGGGTCGGAGTAGGAGACGAGTATTATACTGGGAAGTGTGGTGGTGTTGTATCCTGGGACGCTGGCGAAACAGATGGGCTAGTATACGGGATATTGGGACACGCGAGACGAGAGACCGCTACCATGTGTAGGACATCGGAGAACCTGACACCGGAAGGGATGAATTTCTCCCGGATTAGTTGATGGGCCTCTCACATATCCACTTTAAAATAATAACAGACAGTTAAGACCACCCTTCAAAGAGAAATGGGCGTCATTTTTTAGAAGATGCACTATAGGACTTCTCACAGTTGGTACAGCGGTGAGGATGGTCACAGGAATGACCATGGTAGGCCTGCGTGCAATCCACACATGCACAGGGAGGGGGCAGTGCTCACATGAACTAACATAAGGCAATTAAAGCAGCGCCTCGGATTGGATATACATAGGGTTTAACTTGTGTTCATAAGTAACCCGCCTTAATATGCGTTGGGAGATCTCGATGATCAAACGACGTCAGGAACATCATTGGTGTGTTCACCCGAGTCCCACCAACGGTTCGATGCTGTCTATGAATGTCAATAATCCGCTGGCTAGCCAACTTTGACTGAAGCATTTTAAGGTCATAATCCATTAGTTTGTTAGAATGAATAATACCCTTCAGTTTTGAAGTTTGGACGAGACAGCAATCAGAGCAAGTAAGAGTCTCGAGGTCTTGGAGAGAATCATGTTGGGACGGGAGGCGACCTTCACTACCAGGGCTCCATCGTTACGAGACCCCATGCAACTCATTTCACCGCACCATTCATTAAAATCCTTACTGACGTCAAAAATATTAGGCTTTGCTAGGGAAATATCAGATTTAGTTGAAAGGACTAAAAGCGGCGGTTGTCCAAGTCAGGGTCCACCTCTAAGGAAAACAGATCCAATGCGAGAAGAACTGAAAAGAGATCCCGAAGCACGAGAAGCAGGAGTCAAAAACTTTGAAAAGTATTTTTGTTTATTTTTCTCTGTATACTATTATATTATTTAAGAAGGGGGGGCCAATCCCACGCAGTTCGAAACCCACCAACGCAACCCCCTCACCTTATGTGCCCCCTTGAAAGGAGGGAGGGGCCCGTGGACTCCTCAGCCACCACTGTTGTTTTAAAAACGGGAGGCTGCCTTTGGGATTTTCCTTTCGAGGACACAAAGATTATCACCCTAGGCAGCTGCAGCCCGGGCACCCACCACATCCAACTGAGCGCGTTTCAGCTATGGAACAACGCACCCTGGTGAGGCAGGACTAGTGCACTGAGACTGCAAAAGTCCAAACTTAAACCTAAAACACACACTAATAGCCAGACATTCATTCAGTCAAACACTACAGCCACCCACATATATACCCTCAGGGGCAATCAGGGACAGAAAAAACGGGAAGGAGATTAGATGGGGACAGGAAGAAACCATCAATAACATAACAATGAGACAATAAATAAAGGTCAAGGAGGGAGGAGAGAGAGATGATAAAAATCCACTTCACAGTCCACTCCAATGAGCAGAGTGAGCCCCTCTCTAATGACAGAGCAGGAGCACTCTCGAGTTTTGAGGTGATATACACCAAAAACGCTTTATCAGAAAATCCCAGTGCACTCACACAACTCTTGAATCCTTTTATCTCCCACACAACTCTATACCGAGTGTTCCTTAAACTAAAGCAACCAACCAGTGACCTCATATCATACCACCTCTCCCCAATCTAGAGTCTCTTGAAAATCCTCAAGCATCAAGTACTCTACAAAATCGCCCCACTAGATTCATTCTCAACTTGACTTCAACAACTAAGGATGAGGCAGAGAGGACGGATGTTTTTGAAATGGCTATTACTCAGCCACAGGGGGAGGGACATATGCCTGATGGGACTATTCTGTGCGTAGTGTCTGAGCATTTTTTTCTTTCAGGTGAAGTTATGCCACTGTGGACACGATACAGCACTACATGTTCACCTTTGACAGTTACGTGAAGAATAACGAGTCTGTTACAGCAGTTCAGCATGAGTTTCATCGACAATTCAACATTCACAGAAATCAGGCTGTTACCACTCTTATGTTGGATTCATGCACTTTGTACACGAGGTACACTAATGAATAGCAGACCAATGGGGCCCTACAAATAGTACGTCCCCAGAAAATGTGGAACATGTCAGACAAACTTTGCTGCGCATTCTGAATTGCTCTGCTCGGAGGCATGGTACTGAATTTGGCATAGAGAATCATTCAATAAGGCATATTTTGCATGAAGACTTGCATTTCCACCCCTACAAATTGGTCATTGAGCAACACTGCATGTCAGATGGAAGCAATTTTTGAGGCAAATGACAACCTCTTTTTGTTAATGATTGATGAAGCAAGTATTTTCACCTCAATGGCATGGTGAATCATTGTCATTATTGGGCTCTTGAAAATTCGAAAGAGCTGCATGAAAGACCACTGCACAGTACAAAAGTGACGGTTTGGTGTTCTGTTGGATTAGCTGGTATCATTAGTCCTTCCTTTTTTGAAAACCATAATGGAAATGTTGTTACTGGAAACTGTGCGTTACATTGAGATGATTAAAAAATTCTTTGTGCCTGAATTACGATGAAAGCATATTCCTATCTGATGTGTGTGGTTTCAGCAGGATGGGGTAGAGCCCACATAGACAGAACATCAATGGATGTTCTTCACCCTCTCTTCGGTGACTGCCTCATTTCCAGGTTTGTTGACACTCCTTTGCCCCCCTTGGTCCCCTGATTTGTTCCATGTGTGATTATGACACCTCAAGTCACACATGTATGGTCTTAAGCTCCGTACATTGGACGCTTTGAAGGAAGCTATTTGCACGGAGGCCAACTTCTAAGAATGCATTCAGAAATTTATCAATAAAAATAGACATGTGAGGGATGTTGTTTTCTACACTTGACTTTGTCAAATGCTAATTTAATACAAACACATTAAAGTCAAGAAAAATTGGGGGGGAAACTAAAATTAATGATTCTGTGAATTTTTCAAAAATATCCATCATCTCTGCCTCACTCCTACCATACTGATCAACATTACCCACCTGATTCAACAATTTAGGAACATATTCACCAACAAAATACATGACACTTTACACTTGCAAAAATCACTTTCCAATATTTCACTCAAAGATGACATGTAATAGACCATGGGATGTTACCACAATCACATCAAAATCCCACAGGGCACCATACTCTCCCACATCATCTCAAACCTCTTCCTCTATGACATTCCAAAGGGGTTACATTGTGTAGACCGTTATACCTGGTACCTTAAGAATTGGCACTCTCTTGGCCCTAGTGCTCCTGCCAATCTCAAACTGCATTGAGACTACCTGGGCTTTCTTCTTTCCAGACATTTCCATTTCATTCTTCACAAGTTTCTTCTCACCCCTTTTGGGGGGGAGGGGGGAGGGGGGGAGGAGGCAACTGCTAATATTGCAGGTTAGACACCAAACCAAAATTTGGCTATTCATCCCTCATTGGGGCTGGGAAGGCAGGGGGACTGGTTCATACCCTCTCTCTTGGCTCTATTTGGGGCCATGGGTTTTAACATGTCTGCACTCTTCCCACCCTTTTCTCAATTTTTGCTGCCCAAGTGTAGCATGGGCCACCTTTCTGCAGCTGACAGAGGATTCTGTGCCCTCCTGCCCCCAACACCCGCAGTTTGCCCTCTCAGCCCTAATGCCTGTAGAAGGATCTGCAGCTATCTCGCCCACACACTTTCACTTCCTCCATCTTCCCAGATCTCTCCTTACAAACTTTGTGATAGATGCCCTCGTTAGTATGGTGGTTTTTGTGGTAGCTGCCCTCATTAGCATGTCACACTAAATTTGAGGGGGAAAAGTAGATCTTATGCTGCTTGGGTATAGTGCATCTGTAGGGCAATTAGTGTAGTCATCTGCATAGCTGTAGTGTGTAATGTTCGGAATAGAAGGGGGGAGGAGATATAATATCATGGGGAAATTATTTCCCCTCAAATGTAAAGCACAATACCATCAAGAGAATCTACCACAATACCAATAAAGGCATCTATCACAGAAAATTTGTAAGGGAGATCTGAAGAAAAGTGGTGAAGCTAGAGAGTGAAAGTGTGTGGAAGAAATAGCTGCAGATCATCCCACAAGCATTGGGGGCTGGAGGGACGAACTGTGGGTGTTTGTGGCAGGAGAGCAAACAATCCTCCAGCAAGAGTGCCCCTGTTACGCATGACATCCTATTGCGGGCGCGTAAAAGGAGAGAGAAGGAAAAGATGGGGGTAATTGGAGAAAAGGGTGGGAAGAATACAGGCACATTACTCCCCCCCGCCCCATAGATCAAAGCCAGTCAGCAACCAGCTCAAAAATCAAGGGAATAGGTGTGAGGCTAGTAAAGAAAGTGATGACAAATAAGTAAAATGGAAAGGTCTAGAAAGAATAAAGCCCAGGTAGCCTCAATGTAGTTTGAGACTGCTAGGAACACTGGGCCTAGATGTGCCAATCCTCCAGGTAGCAGATATAGCAGTCTAAATGAGGTAACCTTTTGCTATGAAGATCCAAACCATTCATCCCCAGAGTTAAAAAGGAAACAATGAAACTTAATGAACAATTCCCCCCTGAAAATCCTCTGTTACTCTAGTTACAACCAACAATACAACAAGGACCCCATATCACATCAAACACCCCCAATCTCAATAAATAGAGACACAATGGTCTTTAGTATCACCCAGGGTTACAAATCTTGCAAGAGGGAGACACTCATTATTGTAATACCACATTATAAATATATATATAGTAATTGTCTTGATCCCTAAACCAAAAGCATACTACCACTATGTTGCGCCATCCATCTTTCATTGATGCACAAGATACCTCATCCTCAAGATGAAATCCCATTGATCAGTCCTCATTGGGGGAGGGGGGGATTGCAAAGTATGTGTTTTGTAGACCAACCAGTTATCAGGTAGGAACCTTCCTCACACTGGGGGAATGAAGACCGATTTCATCTCCAGGGCTATTTGGATACAAACTACCCAGTGAAGAAAGAGGAAACATAAAATTCCAGATACTTGTAATTAAATTATTATTTTGTAATAGTTATTTGTATAGTGATTGTTTCTATCCAATATTGTAAAGGAATATATTAAAATCAAAACATACTCACATCCAAAAAAGAAAAAATAATGGCCTTTTAGAGGTAGAAACATCCTATTAATTTTCATTTTTCTTTTGTACTGAAGGCTTCTATAACATGTGATATTAGAGCTGTAATTATAGAAAAAGGTCAACCATAGCACTGTTAATGATTACAATAAGAAATACCAATTAATAAGCATAGCTGGGCACGACTTTAATTTTTTCAGGTGTGACTTTGTCGCTGGATCTGGTGTGACTGCAACTTTGCGACTCTATTTTTGGGCCCTCCAGTGCGACTGTCGACTTTTTCCCCAGTGCGACTCGGCTAAATTACAAAGTAAACTTTAGCGTGATAACAGAAACATGCTTTTATAAGGCAGAAAAACACATATATAAAACAGCGCCGGAAATTTCTTTCAAAAAGTTGTCTTTGTTCTTGTTCAAAGTCGCGGAAAATTGCCGGTGCGACTTTGCTTAGGCTGTCCTTTTCAAAATGTTTGCTACTTTGTGACTTCAAAATTCATAGTGCGGCAAAGTTGCAACTCGTTGCTGCAAAGCCCAGCTCTGTTAATAAGCATAAAAATATTTCCTAAGGTAAAAATTAACACACAGGCAAGGCAAGGTGCTTGCATGTAGGGCAGGAAGAATATGCATACTGTCGTTTGGCACATGCCATAAAAGGAAACTAAGCTCTGTAATGGGTCACTAACATGGGAAGCCATGATGCCAAAGGCTTGATTGTATGAGCATGATACACAATAACAGTAAAGGGTGTGGCTAACAAGGACCCCATCCAGCTAGGCCAGTTAATCAGCATCAAGTGGTGATACAAACTGATTCAGCATTAAGTCAATCATTATAGGAAGAGGCAAAATATTTTGTAGAATATAAGATATTATCTACTTGAAGGCAAACAAGGCCAACTTCACTTAACAAACACCCTCATAGAACACAATGTAAAATTATTAACACCAAAACTTTCAGAGCCACCAAAAAATGCAATAGAAGTTGCCATGTGTACACAATTTATAAAGAAAATGGTATCTCCAGCTATATAGTAGGCAAAATCATCTGCCTCTTGCCCTAACAACCTATCAAATATTCACCCAACACGCCTATCTCCAAGAGGCATTGATGCCCTTTCACAAACCTACAAGCATGCTTACTAACTATTCCAAATCATGAAACATCTAGTACTAAATAAAATCAACTCACAGATTCCAAGAGATGCCTTCCAACAAGATTTAGCCCATTACACTCTTAAAGCACTATATGTACTCATCAACAGCCAGCTTATGCAAGAAACCAGTTCACACCGCTTTGCATAAAAGTAATAGATAATGGCAACAATAGACATTGGCAGTTATTTTAATAGTTCACTTGTAGGCTACATAGCTGTGATTTTTATTTATAACCAAACAAAGAAATACTAAATTGAATTTTAAAATAATACAACTCATTCATTTAGCAGCTCCTTGTGAGTTCTCAGGGGTGCATGCTGCCTCAGGAGGAGGACCTTGCACAAGGGCAAACCCAGGTTCAGTGTCAGGCACTGAGCTCAGGTTCAGCCAAATAAAGACTGTACCATCTAGGATAGGAGCACCTCTGGGATCATCTCGAACTAAAGAGGAGCCTCTAAGTGGCCATCGCCCACCCCAAGGGAGTGACATACCAAAACCTCCATTGGAAAAATGGGCAAGACCTCTAACCCTTCTCTGAATATCCCTTTACAAGGACCTTAGAAAACTTGGTAGACCACCTGCTCTCATTATTGAGGAGACTAGGAACTGAGTCAGTGCATCCTCTACTTTGTAATGGCGGTGGGGAAGAGGGAGAGAAAGAGAAAGGGACCCCACTAGTGTAAATCCATAAATCCGCCTGGAGGCAACTCGACAAAAGAGAATAAGGGGGTAACCCCTGAACCCATTAGTAATGCAGAGGGAGAAATGCCTACTCCAGTGGAAGAATATTGCAGGGGACATTGAGAAAGCACAGCCGGGGACCACCTCCATCACAGAGGCGGAGTTGCCTGAAGGCAGCTCTAAGATACCACTATCAGAGGTGCTGTCACGAAACACCTTGTCCGACCGAACACCAAGGTCAGACAATGATTTGCTCTTGGGAAAGTAATCATAAATTTTGTAGAGTTTACCAACAAATGAAATATCTGAATTCTTGTGCCCACATAATGAAAAAAAGGGGGGGTTAGTACACTATATCCTCCTTCTAACCACTCCTGTTATTTCCAACTCAGCTTTTCAGGTTTCTATCCCAGGTTCATTAAAGTTTGGTGTTTGCACCTATGCAGCAATGCACACCAACCAGAAGTTGCCCAGTCACAGGGCTTTCCTAATTTGCACTCAGACTGGAAGAGAATACTCCTCCCAGTACCAAGTCCAGGTAGATAAAAGGTTGAGGTGATGATATTCATAGAGTTAAAAAAAAAAAGCACTGAGAGGGAGTGCTGGGAAACGTAACAACAACGTCTCCATCCTCTATCCGAGAGTTCAAATCAAACCAGTGATGGAGCTTCCCTAATCTGTACTCATGCTGGGAGAATGTGCGACTCCTCATCCAGGTAATAAGTGTATGTCTGTGTGTGTGGGGGGGATCGTCAATTATGGTGTCACCTAAGGCTCTCCTCTTCACAGTAGAGGAGAGCCTATTAGTGCATACCCCATACCATTAGTATATGTGGATGATTTATCAATCACCTACAATATTCCATTGCTTCAGTTGGCCCATCACCCACTTCAAAGAGCAGAAATTCAATTCATTACATGGGCTAAAACTTTAGCCTACACACTAATGTGTAAGACCTCCTCCACCCTTAAGCATTTCAGGAAGAACAATTGAGTGGGTGCTTTCTCACAAATTCCTTGGATTATAGTTAGATAGCCCAACACTAAACTGGAACCTCTGCATTAACTATCTATGAAAAACTGTAAGCCATCTTGCCCTGATACATTGTTTTGCTGGAGTGAAGGTGGGTGCCTCATGCACAAAGCACTGCAGTAATTTTATATAACCTACAGCCAAAGCAACTGGATTATGGTTCCATAACCTACAGTGCTACAAACAAGTTGCTTCTAACTAGACCTAGTTTATCACAGTGCAATGAGAATTGCCCTAGGAGCTTTTTGCTCTTCACCACCTTCATCTCTTTATATAGAAAGTGCATCTTGCTCCTAGAATACAAAAGATATTTACTTGGAAAATGGCTCTATCATATAGCCCATCTCTCACGAGACCATCCTCTGGCTCCAATTCTAGCCCTTTTCCTAGCATTCCAACCATAGCCAGCCATTTCCTATCGCACCCTGGATATCACTATCGTTATTGATATCTCTCTCCCTCCTTTCTCAATGGACAAAAGGTGACTTACCTCCTATACCAAGGTATGCTTTCGATATTCTTCAACTAATACTTACAGCAAATATTTATTTGTATACATAGATGGCTTCCCCCAAAACTGATCATCAGACTTTAACAATTTTTTCTTTTCCTCCAGATGCAGCTGGGTAACCTGATGTGTTAACTCCGGGGCATCTTAAGTCTTTGTTGGGTCATGAAACTGCTGAGGCAGAAGTACTTGTTTAATTTGACAAACTTTGTGGACTCCCTGATAGCCATCCCAGTCCCATCTTTGGGAACTCAGCTGGACCCTGATACCCTTAGAGTTGCTATTGCTTTAAGGGTGGGAGCTCAAATTTGTGAACCACATAGGTGTAAATGTGGATCTGGTGTTGATCCTTTAGGTCTGCACCTCCTGTCCTGTCAACCCTCAATGACATAGTATGCCAAACCCTAAAAAAAGCAGGGTTGCTAGCTGTAAGCATCCAGATGGGATAACTATGTTTCCATTCAAGAATGGGAAGAGTATTTTAGGATATGAAATGTGTCAATACTTAAGCGAAGCATATTCATAACAGGTCAACTGTATCTGTAGCTTAAGCTGCAGAAAATTCAAAAAGGATAAAAATATTTTGCCTTGACTGACAGGTTTCTGTTTGAGCCCATAGCAATCGAAACAAGCAGGGTCTTTGGTATTTTAAGTGCACAGGTTATTAAAAGTAATAGGTTGTCTTCTCAAGGAAACTACCAATGACCCTAGGGAGGCTTGATATTTCAACCAGAGACAAAGTATTGTTATTCAGCAGAGCAATGCAAATTAGCATACTGAATGGGGTTAGAGTTCCTCATGGTGTGGGCCTGGACTTTGACCCCTGAGTTTTATTTATGCCCATCTTTTCTAATAAATAAAGGTCTTTTGACTCAAGTTTTTCTATTCAAACCCTATCCAAGGGCCACTTTAGCCTATTGTTGTGAGCCAACCTCATATTCTTATCCAGCATTTCTCGTAGGTGACACTATTTAAAAAAAAACTATATAGCCATCTACACAGATTCAATGCCTTCTTTACACCTCGTCTTGCTCTTTCCACACTCACCAAAACTCTGCCATAACATCCAGGCACCCTTCTTCCTTGACCACCTAATATGGGATATATTAAAAGCTGTAGTGGATAGAGCCCACATAGGTATTATTGGCAATAAGAGAAAGACGGTAACAAAATTGGCTCACTCCACTCCAGTAACAGAACACTTACCATCTTACCAGCCACATATACCTTTCTCTGAAACTCTCATATCAGAACTGTATGGAAGGAAGATCTCTACCAGCAACCCTTTGGATCATCTAGAGCTATCCTTTATGGGAACAAAGATCCAATGATTTAGTAGCATTCCTTCAATCATCATCTGGACTCAGCCCTAGTCCACCTAAGAATCGGTCACTATGGTCCAACATAACCATATAACATAACATAACTTCACAGATGACAAAAGTCACAAGAGCCTATCAAAGGTCATCTGCATCTGTCAAAACCCACCCACAAAATGCATCTATAGGATTGTGTCAGATCATGCATCTACAATATAGTTTTTCCACAATCCACAGTAGTGTGTCACAAACAAAAGGCATCACCATCAAGAATCATCAAAATACAAATCACCCATAATATAAAATAACAATAAGACTGCCCACAGGAATGAATCCAGAGAACCCCCTAAAAAAGGTTAACCCTCCCTCCCCAAATAATCATCCAAATTTGCATGTGAAAACATTCAAGTTTGAACTGTCTACTGTCTCAGGTGGCAACTATTCCAGTAATCTACCACTCTGCCAGTGAAAAAATATTTTCTAACACAACCTGCACCTCTGTTTTTTTAATTTTCAAGTGGTGACCTCTAGTCCTATTACTACTTTCAACTCAAATAACTTGCCAAAATTCAACTTTCCATCCCAGAACAGATTTTAAAAAGCTCAATCATATCTCTCCTCACACATCTTCTTTTAAATGAGAATATATTTGGTACCCTCAGTCTATCTTCATATTCAAGGTTCTTCAGGGACGGTATTATTTTTATTGCCCTCCTTTGTACTGACTCTAGTAGGTTGATATCATGTCTAAAATGTGGTGACCATGCTGGCATTCAGTACTCTAAATGTATGTATAGTATGCATGGGCTGAAGTGGTATACAAAGCTGGATTTAGTGCGAGGGTATTACCAGATGCCCATTGCTGAGGAGAGCCGGCCAGTAACTGCCTTTTCCTCTACAAAGGCATTATCAGTTCCGGAACCTCAGCTTTGGGTTGGCTAATGCTCTTGGAGCCTGCCAGCGGGCTATGAATGTTGTGTTGAGTAAGTTTGCTAGTAAAAATGTGATTGTGTTTATAGATGATATTTTGATTATGACTGAGAGTTTTGAGGAGCATATGAGATTGGTGAATGATGTGCTGAGAATGTTGGAGTGTGTTGGTGTGAATGGTTTGTGAAAGAAGTGGAATTCCTTGGGCATGTGGTGAGTGAGAATGGGTTCTGAAAGTCGCTGAAGTATGTTGAGGTGTGAATGTTTCTGAAACCGGTGACTGTGAAGCAACTGAAGTAATTTTGGGGTCTGATGAATTTCAGCCAATGTTTATACATGATTGCTCTGGTGTGAGTAAGCCTCTGACTGAGTGGATGGGCAAGAAAGGTAGTAAGGTTGTCAGGTGGAATGATAAGATGAATGAGGCATATGAGAAGCTGAAAGAGGCAGCGGTTGAAGATGTTGAATTGGCATACCCGGATTATAGTGTGAATGCTAAAATGCTTGAATTGTATACAGATGCGAGTGAGTATTGTATGGGAGGTTTTCTGAGCCAAGAGCAGTGTTTGAATGGAGAGAATGTGAGGCAAATAATTGGTTATGTATCCAAGGCTATGAATGTGGCAGAGCAAAAGTATTTGACTGTGGAGTGAGAGTTGGCTACATAAGGTATTGTGTGAAAGTGTTGCGTCCATTTTTGTATGGTGTGAGGTTTGTGATCAAAACAGATCACCAACCTCTTGTATATTTGCAATGTATGAAATGGGCTGATAGTAGGATTGCGAGGACTTTGGAAGATTTGAGTGATTTTGACTATGTGATTGAATACGTGCCTGGTGAATGGAATGGAGTGGCTGATTTGATGTCAAAGTATCCTGGTACGAATGATGAAAATGTGTCTGGAGTGAGTGATCCTGAGTATTTGCCGAAAGGGATTATGAATGGAAAGGAGAGCAAGGGTGGTGGTGATTCCTTGTTTGATAGTGTATGGAATGGTTTGCAAGATTTGAAGAGTGATGGAGTAGATGTGAGAGTGCCCGATAGTGTGGATGATTTAAGGAAGGAGGTAATGAGTGAAGTATGTAGGAAGCCTGAAAGTATTGGTATGGTGAGGGTGCGGAACTTTATGAAAGAATTGAGAGCGATGTGTATGCCAGGGGTCCCGCCGTTTCAGACAGTGTTGATTGTAGTGAGTCATTTGTATGGAGTGATTGTTTATGTGCACTTTGGTGGTGAGAGGCCGATTGTGTACAAAGATGAGAAGATGAAGGGTTTGAATGCTAATGTGGTGCATCTGCAGTGTTTGAGCGGTGTGCACTACAATTGGGTGATTGAAAAGTGTTCATATATGAGAGAGAAGAATGATTATCTGGATAAAGATGAGTGTGTGGTGAGTGATGATGTGGGAGTTGATGACGGTGTGGATGTCAGTGCTGATGTTGGTGTGCTTGTTCCTTCTATGTATTGCGAACATGGTGGAGCTGATATGATGGAAGCGAAAGTGAAAGTTGGTGAAAGGTTTTTCTGTGGTTTGATTGATACTGGTGCACAAGTGTCGTTAGTGAACAAGAGGATTCTGAGTAAGTATGATGAGTTTAGATGTTGCAAGTGTAAGCCTGTGAAATTACGGATAAGTGGATTAGGGAATGAAATGATAGTGGCATGGCAACAGGTTAGTCTGAAAGTGAGTTTGGGCAGTGGTGTGAATGTGAAGCATGATTTTGTGATTCTGAAAGATGAGCACATGCCATGTTGTTTCTTGCTTGGTGTGGACTTTATGGGATTGAATGATTTGTCTTTGGATGCTGATAAGGATTGTGTTATGAAAGGCGAATGTGAGGTGATGAGGTTGAATGAGTGTGCAAAGAACATTGTCAAGTTTTGCGGCATGATTGAGTTGGTCATGGATGATGAAAATGAGGTTTTAAGTGATGATATTCTAGAGATGCAAGAGATTTGTCCTTTTGTTAGTGAGTTGAAGAGGTGTGTAATGATGCATGTTGATTTGAATGAATGGCCTGAGTATTTGAGTGATTTTAAAAGGTATGCTAAGGATTTTTTTGTTTGTATCGATGTTATATATTTTCTGAGGCATATGAAGGATGGGGATGATATGTTTGTACCTGTGAAGTCCTTGGTTGGTATGGTTGATCTGGTGAAAGTTGTGCATGATAATTATGGGCATATGGGTAAGTATAAGTTGTGGGAGTGTATGAAGGAGCGTGTGTTCCATCCATTTCTCAGAACTGTTGTGAATGATGTTGCGACTACATGTGAAAGGTGTTAGAAGCCAAAGGTGTAAGGTGTGCAAGTGAAACCACCGATGTTGATGCAAAAGAACCGTTTGAATTGGTAGTGATTGATTGTGTGTCTTTACCATGTACAAGTGCTGGGAATGTTGGTATGGTTGTTATGGTTGATCATAAAAGTAAGTTTGTGTATGCAGTGGCTGTGATAGATAAAAGGAGTGCAACTGTTGCATGTGTGGTTGAGCAGTTGTTTTTGCCTATGTGTGTATGGAAGCCTAGAAAATGTCTGAGTGATAATGAGCCTGAGTTTGCGAGTGAAGTATTTGAGCGAATGTTGAAAGAGAATGGTGTGGAGCATGTGAGGATGACTCTGTATGTACCGTCTTCGAATGGGTTGGGTGAACATACAAATAGGACCTTGTGTGGGATGTTGAGAATAATGAGTAGGACTTTGAATGACTGGGATGAATGGTTGGGTAGAGTGTTATGGGCATATAATTTGACAGTGCATAGTGCAACTGGGGTGTTCCTGTGTCAGTTTGTTATGAATTTTGAAAGGCAAATGAAAGATAGGTTTCGTTTGAGTGAAGGTGAGCAGAGTGTATGGCATGAGGCACATGAAAGGTTTCGTTCATTTGAAATAGGTGCAAAAGTATTGAAGGTAAAAGGTAGGTTTAATGTGTCAAGTGAGAAGTTTGAAGGACTGTATAGAGTTGTGAGAGTCTGTGAGAATGGTGTGAAGTATGTTTTGGAGAGTTTAAATGAAGGTGTGACTGCAGGAGTGCGGGCTCATCAGAGTCAGTTGAGGAGGTGGAGAGAACCTCCTGACTACTTGGTGAGCCATCCGGTGTATGAACTGTGCAGAGAGAGATAAGGTACATGATGATAAGAAGGAATGTGATAGTATGGATCTGTCTGGGAAAGAGCTTGTCTTGGTCTCAAGGAGTAGAAAGCGTACAAAGAAGAGTGAAAGGAAGAATGAAAGTAAGTCTGAGCAGAGTCTTTCTGGTATGGGGGAGCTTGAGAGAGAGAGAGAGTGTTTGCATAAACAAGTGAGTGATTTGGCTGGTGTAAGTAGACGAGTGAGTGAGCTGCCTGTGGCTGATTTTTCTGGTTTGGGGAACAGTATGAATGATAGTATGTGTGTCCAAAGTGAACCGAGTGTGGCTGATTTTTCAGGTTTTACGAATGGTAATAGAAGGGGTGAGTTTGATGCAGTGAATGATGAAGTGGCTGATTTTTCAGGTTTCTGGTGGGAACCAGTTGAAGGGGTTTCTGGTGTAGCCACTGAGAGTAAAGGGGATGTGAGTGATTTGTCTGTTTTGCAAGAGTGTACCTTGAGTTGGATGAGAACTGTGAGTGCGTTGCTGATGAATAGGGGTATGAAGAGTGAAGGTTCTGAACAGAAGAGTATGGTAGACAATATAATCAATAGTGATGATGAGACTCACATGATGACTGACGAACAAACCTGACAGATTGCTACGCATAGCCAGGGACCAGTAGATGAGTCTGAATGGGTGCAGAAGGGTGCGATTGAGTATAGAGTACCGTGAGTAAGTATTGAGAGTGTATTGTGAGTGACTGTGGTCGAATGGCCTAAGGAAGGAGGGGTGTGGTGGAGCAAATGAATGTGAGTGTGTCTGTGAAGGGCCATTCTCCCATCCCTTTTCCCAATACCCTCTCCCTCCCTCTGTAAGAATGTGTGTGTGAGTGGGAATGGGATTTTTTTATTATATTTTCTTTTATTACATATGTATTTGATTTCATGTTGTATTAAAATGTTTTTTTTCTTTCTCAGCTACTAAATGTTAAATATTTTTCTGAAAGAGCACTCAAGTAAAGAAATTGATAAACATTGCCTGTAATTTGTAAGAGTGACTGGAATAGAAAAATTTTGAAGAGATTTAAATCAAATTTGATGTCTTCTAATAGTAGTTCATTGCGGAGGGCTTTAATAGCCTAAAGATGTGATCAGATCATGAAGAAAATTGAGCTTGGAGGCGCCAGGCCCCATAAGATGCACGCACCCAATTTTTGTCACAAGAGTGACTGCCGGCAAGATTTTCCCCAGGGGTACCGGCAAATCATAAACTGTGGTACCACATAAGATAACTCCTCCTTTTGTTGTCTCTTCTTTTTGTATTTGTTGTCTCTTCTTTTGTATTTTCGACTGGTAGGATTCTAAGATAGGATTGTTCTTTTGTATTTGTATATATATTTTCGGTTTGTAGTATTTGCAAGATAGGATTGTTTTATTTATATATAGATAGGCTTGTTGTGTGCATATTTACCCCATATTTTTGTAACAACAAGGAGTAACAACAAGGAAAGAAGGTACCCTAGGAGACCTTACGGTCCATTCAAAGAGGGTACCTTTGGACTAGCAATTGAGCGGGCACATGGCTGCTCAATTGTTTTGCGTCCCTAAACGGCCACTTTTCAAGACTTTGTCTAGTCTTGACTTGAACTGGTCAACCGATTCACTGTTGACAACTTCCACTGGAAGTGCGTTCCACATACCGCAGATACTGTAGGTGAAAAAATTTCCACACAGATTGCGGTTGTAACGCTTCAGTTCAAGTTTGAAGCCGTGATTGCGCGTTCTGTTCTCACTCAGTGTGAACATATCCCGGTAGTCAACATTGTCGAACCCTCGAAGTATTTTGAAAACTTCGATGAGCTGACCACGCAGTCTACGGGTTTCTAGCGAGAACAGATCTAATTCCCTTAGTCTATCCTCATAACTTTTATGTCGGATAGAGGGAATCAGCTTGGTTGCCCTGGCTTGTACGCGTTCCAATCTCGCGATGTCCTTTCGCAATGAAGGACTCCAAAATTGTACGGCATACTCCAGGTGCGGTCGGACAAGTGAGTTGTACAGGCACAGTACAATCTCCTGGTTCTGATAACCAAACTGGCGCTTAATATAGCCTAGCATCCTTTGGGCCTTTTTCTCCGCCTCAATGCACTGTTTCGAGAACTTGAGGTCACTAGTGATTGTTACACCCAAGTCCTTCTCAGTGTCACTCGATTCAAGAGCAGTGCCCTTAAGGATATACTGAGATTGGGGGTTTCTGTGGCCGATATGCATCACTTTGCATTTCCCCAAATTAAAAGGCATTTGCCACGTGTCCGACCACTCCCCAATCTTCCCAAGATCTTCCTGCAGGCGGGCAGTATTTCCATCCTTTGCAACGTTCATACCAAGCTTGGTATCGTCGGCAAATTTGGAAATCTTGGCAACCATGTCACCGTCCATGTCGTTGACGTAGATGATGAATAGTAGTGGTCCCAGGACAGAACCTTGAGGCCCCCCGCTAGTAACGGGCACCCACTCAGAAGACTGTCCATTCACCACCACCCGTTGCCGTCTGCCACTTAGCCAGTTCTCGATCCAGCCGGCTACCTTTCCGTCTATGCCTAGCGCTCGCACTTTCCGGAGAAGGCGGCGGTGTGGTACCTTATCAAAGGCTTTCTGAAAGTCTAGGTAGACCACATCCACCGCCTTGTCCCGATCGTGCTCACTGAAAACGAAGTGGAAGAATTCCACAAGGTTCGTCAGGCATGACCGTTGCCTTCGGAAGCCGTGCTGGGAACTCCTCAGTAGCAGGTTTGACTAAATACGACGTGACTTTGTCCACCATGATGCTTTCCATGAGTTTACCGACTATCGAAGTCAGACTGATAGGTCGGTAGTTCGACGGTTGGTTACGGTCTCCTTTCTTGAAGATAGGAGTCACCTCCGCCTCACGCCAGTCTCTAGGGACGCATTTGGTCCGGATTGACATGTTAAAGATAGCGCACAGATGTCGTGATACTTCATCGCACACTTCCTTCAACACTTTAGGTAGAAGCCCGTCCAGTCGAGGGGACTTATTCGTCTTTAGGTCAGCGATCTTTTTCTTTATTGTATTTTTTTGTAAGTAAAGGGACTGTATATACAATCCATTTCATTCTTCTTTGATTTCTCACGTCTAAATTAGTGTAGGAAGTGGGTTGGAAAAATTGGAATTAGAGCATAAATTTTTGGCCCGCTACAGCCTGACATACAAGTTGTAGAGTTTAAGGATAACCTCCTTACTCTTGTAGCTAACATTCCTCTTAATGTATCCTAGCAGCCTAGTTGCTCTATTTTTTGCCTCAATTCACTGTTTTGAAAACTTCAGTGACCTATCTACTACTACGCCTAAGTCCTTCTCATCCTCAACTGAATTCAGCCAATGCCCATCCATTTCATAGCTAAATCCCCTATTATCCCTTCCCATGTTAATAACATTGCATTTTTTGAGGTTAAAAGTCAACTGCCACTTCTGAGCCCAAGCTAATAACTTATTTGAGGGTAGCTTTAAACTGCAGAGTGACTTAAATAAGTTATTAGCCTGGATAGGAAGTATTTCTCAAAGTAGGGAGTTGGAGCTGTGACTGGACAACTAAAATCAAAAGTAGCTTGTAGTTGATGCTGTCTCTGCCATCCGTTTCTATGCCTCACTACTGGAATCCAAGGATTCTCAGCTGTAGACCTACCTCGATTATGAGTGGAATGTGATACATTAGGTTCCAGTGTTACAACACTTGAGTAGTAGTGGGCGGAGCCACTACCTCAGCATTAGATCGTCATTTGGGAACCTCCCTAAAGCCTTCATTGTCATTTTCATTTATAGTTTCAACATGGTTGTCTGTATTGTTCTCGTCTGTGGAAATCACGGTAGTGCATTCAGTTTCAGTGCTTAATTCAGTAGGTTCTGCTGCGACATTCTGCATAGAAGTGTGTAGTGTGAACTTTTGGTTTGTCAGCAGCAAGACCAGATGAGCGAGGAGTAACCACCTCATCTGGCTTGTCTGCTGTAGCTCCGCTATTAGTAATAGCAGGAGCTGAAGGAGCATACAAATCAAAATCCTTAAGAAGGTCCAGGTTAGTCAGAGACTCAGTCCCTGTGCCAGAGAGATCAGTCTGAAAATTCAGATTTAGGTTTTTTTAAGATTTTCATTGGTGGGCATGGGGACCTTGTTGTGAGTGCGGGATGCAAATGCTAATCCCCCCTGCAGTAGCCCGCTCTGAAAGGGGTGAATATGAGGCTAGCTAAGCCAGCTGCCACCATTTGAGGCCACACCTCCCGCCCAGTGGCCAGGCATCCCATCAGTATGGCGGCTCCACCTTGGGCTCAATGTAAAATGAATAGGCAACAGAAATGAAGAAAAGGGAGGAGGATGGAGGTGGAGGAAGAAGAGGTTAGTTAAAACTCACCACCCCAAACCGGATCTCAGGGGTGAGAGAACAATGTCTCTCTCCCCTCAGCCCAATCAAGAATGGAAGAATGGTTGAGTGAGGGAAAGCTGGTCGGGATCTATCCTGTGAAATTAGAGGCTGTCCAGAGAAAGTTGTGGGAGATATTGTAGGGAAAGTGAGGAAGCAGAGTGTCAGAAATAAGGATAAGAGGCTAAGCTGGGGTGTGGCGATTTGCCTTCCTGGCAAATCGCCGCGCCCTTTACGGGGTCATGTATCTACAATATACAATTTTATGCAATTTAAACAATCCATAGGATTGTGTCAAATTAGAACCATCCACAGGAATGTATAAAAAAAAAAGGTTAACCCTCCCTCTCCATATAATCTGCATTTGAAAACATTCAGGTTTGGACTGTCTACTGTCTCAGCTGGCAAACTATTCCAGTAATCTACCACTCTATTGGTGAAAAAATATTTTCTAACATCCAACCTGCACCTCTGTTTTTTAATTTTTAAGTGGTGACCCCTAGTTCTATTACTATCTTCCAACTCAAATAACTTGCTAAAATCCAACTTATCCATCCCAGAACTGATTTTAAAAAGCTCAATCATATTTCCCCTTACACATCTTCTTTCAAATGAGAACATATTTAGTACCCTCAGTCTATCTTCATATTCAATGATCTGACACAATCCTATGGATGCATTTTTGGGGTGGGTTTTGACAAATGCAGATGATCTTTGATAGGCCCTTGTGGGTTTTGTCATCTGTGAATTTATGTTATGTTATTTAAGTCCCTGTACTTTAAAGCTACCCTCAACTTCTTTGACTACAGCTGCAGTGGATGATTGAGAAAATATTGATGTATTGTATCTTGATTGCCGGAAGGCCTTTGATACAGTTCTCCAAGCTCAATCATATCTCCCCTCACAAATCTTCTTTCAAATGAGAACATATTTAGTACCCTCAGTCTATCTTCATATCCAATGATCTGACACAATCCTATGGATGCATTTTGTGGGTGGGTTTTGACAGATGCTTTGGGTGTGGTAGGCACAATATTAAGGTGGATTTAGGGTTTCCTCAGTAACAGGAATCAGAGAGTCAGCATTAGAGGCAACCACTCTGAATGGCTGGTATGGACCGATGTCCCACAGGGAAGTGTTTTTGGCTCTGTATTTTTTTTTGGCATACATCAATGATTTACTCATATGAAATCCAATCAAGTGGCAAGCTCTTTGCAGATACTGCTAAGATCTACAGGCAGATAGAGAATAGCCACAATGGAATGGTACTACACAATGACCTAAATAGACTAAAGCTTTGTAGTGGGAAATGGTTATTAACAAGAAAAGTGTAAGGTCATGCATATTGGCAGGACTAACCCTGGACTGGAATACCATCTAAATCAGACACTTTGGGAGGAGACAGGAGAGGAAAAGGATCTTGGAATTGCTTACCTTTAGTGATAGTCAAAGCTCATAAAGGGTGCCCCTTCTGTTTTACAGTCTCAGTATACTTGTCATATGAATATTTTAAGGAATTTACACTCTGGCTTGTGACTACTTCATCTGGGAGACTATTCCAATGATTCACTATCCTTGCATTGAAAAATTTTGTCCTCTGTGTAGTTCTGTGCCTGGGTTTAGCTAGCTTCAGGCTGTGTCCTCTGGTGTTTGGTTGGTGTCCCTTGATGCTAGTTGCAGGAAGCTACCATCTTTAACTGTGTCAATTTTATGGAGTATCTTGTAGGTCTAAATCATGTCACCACGTACTCTCCTCTTCTCCAAGATGGTGAGGCCACGATAGGCCAGTCTCTCCTCATACGACACTTCAGATATCTGCGGGACCAATTTAGTGGCTATCCATTGCATTTGCTCAAGCTTATTGATGTCTTGATGAGTGCAGGGTGACCATGCTTGGATGCAGTATTCCAGTCTGGCTCTAATCAGGGGGCTTATACAAGGGAAGAAACATCTCTGCATCCAAAAAGGTGTATGTTTTTCTCAAAAGTCCCACCATGGAGTTTGCACTGGCTGCTGCTTTTGCGACTTGTACCGTTGGCTTCAGGATGGAGGTTACATATACACCTAGATCCTTCTCCTCCTCAGTGGTGGTGAGTAGCATGTCACCCATCCAGTACTGGTACTCTGGATTATCTCTACCCAGGTGCATGACCTAACATTTCTTCTTGTTGAAATTTAGTAGCCATTTCCCTCTCCACTCCTGAAGTCTGGTAATGTCCTCCTGAAGAATCTTACCATCTCTTGGGTTTCTTATTCTCCTGAGCAGTTTGGCATCATCTGCAAAGAGCTTACTACTTTACTGCACTGAATTCATGAGGTTATTTATGTATATAAGGAAGAGTATTGGCCCAAGCACACTCCTTGGGGTACTCCACTCCATACCTTTAGCCATTCTGAGTGTGAACCCTTGATAATAATATGTTGGACCCTTCTACTTAGAAAGTTTTCAATCCAGTCTAGAATATCTCTAGAGATTCCCACTGCTTTTAGCTTGTTGAGTAAATGAGGGTGAGGGACAGTGTTGAATGCCTTTCTACAAGCTTATCATCCAGTGCATCCTCTAGCTCTTCAAAGAACTCCAGCAACTGTGTCAGACATGACTCCCTGCTCTAAAACCGTGTTGGGCCTTGGTAATGAGATTGTTATTTTCCAAATGGTTGACTATTTTCTGTTTTAATAGTTTTTCCATGACCTTGCATGGGACTGAAGTTAGGCTTACTGGATGGACATTTAGAGGGTTTGACTTATCTCCCTTCTTAAAAATTGCGGTGACATTTGCCTTTTTCCAGTCCTCAGGCATTGTTTTATCAGCGATGGTCATCTTGAACAACAACCAGAGAGGGAAAGCGGGCGTGGATGCACATTCCTTCAACAGCTTTGAGTGGATCCCATCTGGTCCAGTCTTCATGAAATCCCTCTAGTAGTTTTCTTATGCCGTCCACTGTGAATTCGCAATGACTTAGCTCTTCACCCTCAAACTGATTCTGAGCCCTTGGAATTGGAATTTCTGTTTCCTTTACAAAAACCATCTGAAACTCCTTATTCAGCAACCCGCATGCCTCTTGGGTAGAGTTTGTTATATTCCCATCTGGTTGCTTAAGCCTAGACACTGATTCCTTTACTTTAATTTTGCTCCTAGCATAGGCAAAGAAGGCACAGGGTTTTTCTTTCACTTCTTGTGAGAGGGTCTTCTCAAACTGGTACACAGCTTCTCTCACGGCTCTGGTCGACTCATTCTATACTCTGCAGTAAGTTCTGTACCTTGCTTGGGTTCTCCTCTGACAGTAGTTAATCCAGACTGCTTCTTTCTGTTTTATTTTGCTCATTGCTCTCTGAGCCATCCATTTGGGTCTGCTTATTATTACGTCTTGTGTATTTGGTTTCACTGGAATGCATACATTAACTGCTCAATTGTACTCTTCTGTGAATCCTCTCCAGATCTCATCAACACTTTTTTCACTTAGTTCATTCCAGGTGACATCACTGAAAATTTCATTTGCTTGGTCATAATCACCTTTGTGAAAAAGTCTCTTACTGTTAGTACTATCACATACTACAGTACCATCTACTGCCATCTTAAAAATTAAGACACTATGATCACTGGCTCCAATTGGAGCTTTGTACTCTATATCACTTATTTCTAGATTATTTTTGGTTAGAATGAGATCTAGTAAAGATGGGGTGTCACTACCTCTAGCTCTGGTGAATTCTGTTACATGTTGATTGGAGAAAGGCATCTTGACAAGATTCATAAAATTTGGCTTGTTCACTGTCAAGTCCTCCCTGTATATAGTGATTTTCCCAGTCTATCTCCCTAAAATTAAAATCACAGCAAATTAACACTTGATTTACACTAATATTGCTTACTACGAGTAAAGTCTGCCTGATACCTCTATTGTATTCTTCTGTAGAGTTTGTTGGTCTATACATACATCCAAGTTCACTTCACACATTATTGCCTCAATATTTTCTTGAACAACGTATGAGCTTTCTGCCGAGGGCACATCCTTCCTCACTAGAATGGCGACACCTCCACCTGCTCTGGTAATTCTGTCATACCTGTAGACTGTGAAAGAGTTGCAACTGAAGTACCAGGCAGATCACTCCTTAGAACTCAACTTAGTCTCTGTAATAAATATAATTTGTAGTTTTTCCCTAAATGTTGATGCCATCAACATTTGTGTACATACACCTGAGGTCTTCTACTGGTCTTAAGTTGTGGGAGGGATAACCTGGATTTGGGGTGATCCCATTTGGCCTGTGTGTGGTCTCTGGAGTGGAGGAGCTCTTGTAGATCCCGTATTCTACTCTCCCACTGTAACTAGTTTCAGCCTTCCACTCACTACAATCCATTTCTTCCTCATGTTTCCTTGACTCTCCAGCAATTCATTTTTTTCATCCCTCTCTCTGGCTAGCTTAGTGTGCAATTGACATTCCTTATATGTGCGGCCTGGCATTATTCTAATGTTCTTCCTGTCAAGTTTATCCATTTCCTTTAACATGTATAACTATCTGACTTGCAATTGGTAAAAAAATACCCTGACAGGTCATGCAGGCATAGGTGTGTTGCTGCCAGGCCACACATGCATTGGTGGTTCTTTGCCATATTGCTCATGCATCAGCAGCGGACTGTCAGACATAAGAGAAGGGAGACCTATTGAAAAGACCAGGGAAAGAACTTTCTGGACTTTGAAAAACTAACAAAATTTCAAAAAATAAATTTCTTCAGAATTGCATAAATAAATAGGTATTCCTATGTAATTCGATGAGCTGAATAACATTACTTCTATAACCTTTTTTGATTAAAAGGTTCTAAAACCTTGAAAATGATGGCACTATCTTCATCATAAATTAACCAAGTAGTTACTAGCATGAGTGTTGTCTAAAAACATATATGAGGCTGCATTGAAAATGAGAGGAGGCATCCTTTATGAGCTCTGACTCCCTTGCTTCTTTACATTAACTAGGTAAGAACTTTCTCAGTCATCTACTGTACACTGATACCCTATTCCATTCTTTTCAGATTGGGTAGTCAGCCCAGCAACTACATACAGCCTTCTGACCTATCCATCTTTAAGCTCCGCAGGGGCAGGGGCAAACATTAAACAGAAATTCAGAGTTTACAGGACCCATAATGCTTACCTTAGCACCCCTTGGCCCTCGCATTACCAAATTACACCACTAAACACCATTTAATATCGCTGTATTCTATTTTTCAGCAAATAACTAAGGAAACTAGAGAGACTAACAGAAAATCCACATCAATTTTCTGTGAGTCACTAAGGCCTATTAAAATCCAGGTAAATAACAGCCTGCCGCATATCCATGTTACCATCCACAATATTCAAAATGCCCAACAAACTTGATAATATGAGTGAGGTATATGGACAATCGGCGATACACAGGAAAGTCGCTTCAGTGACAACATAGCAACAAGCGAAATGTTTGCTTATTGCATTTTATCCCTTAATGTCCTTCAACCACTGATGTCATCCACTGAGGCAGGACCTGCACTTTTACGTGGTATCATATGAAGGATGGTTATGAAATGGTCCACCGAAGAGAATGTTGGTTTGTTTTTCTGTTTAATGTTCGAGCGCACATAGGTGAATGCCCCCATCTGGCGACTAACCGCCGCAAATATACACATAACGTCGCTTACACTGGAAGCGGTGCCAGTTAATCGGGTTGACCTCGAAAATGAGTGGGATGGGAGTTGGGGGAGAGTAACCAGAGCCATAGCACCGACCCCGACTTCCCCGGCGGGGAAGTCGGGGTCCCATTGTGGCCCCCAAATTTTATTTTATTAATGAAAATATAAAATTTTCGAATACACATTTTCTGTAAATATTCCTCAGCACTGAGACTGCTGAGAATAGTATTTGTCGTGTCTGGCACTACTTGTAAATGTATGATATATTGTTATGGGGTCCCCACAATCTTTATTAGGGGGGGGAGGGCACTAGACATTGCTACGACAGGGGCCCCTGTTACAACTTAAACTTGCAGGAGTAGCACGCCCTCCCGACCCCTGTGACCCAAGAGAAAGTGATGCTCTCCTCAGGGTCGTCTTTTGCACTTCTTTTAAATCTCCCACAATCTTTTTCGCGGGTGTTTAAAACCAGCAAAAGGTGAAGGAGGGCGTTAAACGTTCTAAAATTAGTTAATCGAGTAGGGCGTAGCACTTCAAGTTAATTAATGAGAAAGCCATTTTAATTGTACATTCTGGGGAGCAAGAAGGTTAACGTATTCGTTGAGAATGAACTGAATAAAGCTCGAAAGTATTTAGATTCCGCTTTTCATATATATATATATATATATATATATATATATATATATATATATATATATATATATATATATATATATATATATATATATATATATATATATATATATATATATATATATAGGGAGAGAGAGAGAGAGATATTCAAGTGATCCGTTCTTTATAGTCCGGAGTTTCAATATATATAAGAGAACCAGGGCAGCAGAAAAGAAATGCATTTTTCTTTCTTCATTTAATTTTAACCAACGTTTCGAGGGCCAGCCTCATCTTCTGGGTACTGGAATTATATTTAGTATAAATACAAAGAAATTCTAATACAAAGTAATACAAAGTAATTCTAATTGACATTGGATAGGTAACATAAGGGGAATGGTCTTGCATGTCACTTTTTTGTGTATAAGTCATGATACCACAACTATAATTGATGGAATTGCATTGGTAATAGCAACATTACACAAATTAACATGGAAGTGGCAAAGTAAGGGAAACATTAATTTAAACTAATATGAAGGTGGTAAAGTAAGGGAACCATCTAACGTGTAATATGTAATGAGAAAGACGAAGTTTGGTCGTTAAATGTGGGTTTACTATCTAAAATATATATGGATTCAAGGATTCGTAAATCAGAGACTATAGAAAAATGTTCGAGTTTTACCTGTAAATTGCAAGAATTGGCGTGGGGTCGGATGATAGAATAGTCAGGTTTGGCTAGGGGCAAACCCGTACGGCAGGGCCTCCGGCGTGCTGTTCAACTCTTGAATGGAGAGTTCGGCTGGTAGAGCCAATATTGGTCGCATCACACGATGGACACAAGTAATTATATATGAGAGATGAACGACACGCATATATTGATAATTGAACAATAACGTTCAAGTCAATCCGGTTAGGTAAGGGTAATAATAATAATTCCTTAATCCGCTAGAAAAGTCTCTTGGAGTTCCTCAAGCCTCTTCAGAAGCGTCACATATAAGCTAACCTTTACTTTAACAGAAAACGGGAATGCGAATGTCCCCGTGGATCTTCCTTTTTTATAATTGAACAATAACGTCATTTTGCTAAGTGGGTGCTATTTATGCATTATCTTGAGAGGAGAATATTTTTCTGGACTAATCGGATGAAAGAAATTTTATAGTTTGTATATTGTCCCCCTTTGCACACACATTTATTTCAGAATTCAGATCGGTAGAGGAGGCAAGGTAAACGGAAGCGGATTACGATGCAATGCGGTTGATATCAAGACTGCGTGTGATGGGCAAGCTCTTTTGTGGCTGGAGCTGGACGTTCTTAAGCATTGTCAAGCTTGAGCGATAAGGGATCACCACTTGCCGTATTGGGCACAGATTTCAATTATACCTATGAGTTTCTCACCCAAAAACCTCTACGAAGGATTAAAAAAAAACTTAAAGAGAAAGACTCTTTCCCATACGTCTTTTGCACAATTTCAGAAGAGCTCCAACTACATCTTCACTGCGTTCAGTGCCCTTTTGAGAAGCGACGCACCGCGACACTCTTCGCTGAATATTCCGCTCAGTCCGCTCCTTCTTGACTCGAGGACACTCTTGCTCTCAAGAGACCTCGACTCATTCTACTTTTCCGTGAGGCTACTAGAGAGAGAGAGAGAGAGTACTACTCTACTCAGTTAACTATTCAAGTGTTCACCTCTTCATACTTATTGAATATTCCATGTTATACAAACACTCCCGCATAGCTCGTCTACTCTCCACGTAGTCTCCTCTTCGTGATTCTCTTCAAAACGACCACCGTCTGTTGCTTCGCAAGGAGTCCGGCGGCTCCAAACAACTCTCCACGTAATTTCCTCTTTTCACTTCTCGGCAAGACAACCGCTCATGTTATAAACCGTAACATATTACTCAACATGTAAATCAAAATCGATTTAAATAAATTAATTAAAAAAAATTCATTCTATTTCACTACAACTCCATTTAGTGTCCAATAAATCGTAGTGAAATTAATTTAAACCGCAATATAATTGCAAATTACTTTGACACTTTATAGACACTTCTAATTCGCGGTATTCTAGATCAGGGGACTCCAAACTACGGCCCGCGGACCAGATCCGGCCCGCGAGGTCATTCCATCCGGCCCCCTGCTGCACTGTACCACAAATGAGCTAAAATATAATTATGTGCATACCAAGCAATGGCTTCGCCACTCCCACCCCCCCTCTACGGGGAAAGCTTGCGCTTCGCTACTAATATTAAAATTTAAAATATGAAAAAAACAGCCATGGTTAAATTTTTATAAATTTTCTGAACTTCACCAATAATAATAACTTTAAAAAGGAACTCTAAACTAAATTTCTTCCCTTTCAAAATATCACTTTGCTAAATAGAGTTATAGAAGAAAATATATACAAATTTTATTTTCTGAACTTAACCATTTGTAATTCTTTGGGTTTTAAAAAATTCACATAATTTTGATACTTATATGTATTTCTGATCTTCACCATTTTGTTTTTTGATAGTATAAAAGAATTATTAGAAATAACTTTGATAAAAAACATGAGTCATAACCAAACTAAGATCAAATTATTATTCAAATATTCAAAAATCCCCTTCTTAAATTATAGAGTTAGTGATAAAACAAAATAAGTCATAACCAAACTAAGACAAAATTTTTATTCAAATACTCAAAAAATCTCCTTCTTAAATTATAGAGTTAGTGATGATGGTGATGATGATGATGATGATAACTTGTGCATTAGGATGGTCCTTATTTTTTTTTAATTCATTTTCACTGGTCTGACTCCGCCAAAGTGTTCCTTTTGGTTGAAAAACACCCACTGCAAAGTTTTATTAATATTTAGAGGTGGCTCAATAGCTCAATGGCTCCGATGTTCTCCCAGATGAGGCATAGAACGCTGTCATTTCACTAGATTGATTTCTTCCCAACATTCACAAGCTTGTGTAATCCCCCCCACTGGATCTTCTACAGTGGGTATTAGCTGCTCATTAGCAGGAGTGTCGTGATGACCAATATCACTCAGTGTTGCTCATTAAGGTCCGCTTGGAGGGTCAAGGAACTTTTTGCGGTGTTCAGCAACAATACTCGGAACAAACTGTAATTGTTTCTCATCCTTTGTGAGACAGCCAGAGAAATCCTCGACCAAGGCAACGGTACATTCAGCGTGATTGTTGGTACAACACTAAAGCTAGGCTGATGCTTCCACTGAACTGCCGGATATTCGAGGAAATCATATGCAAGACGCAAGTTATTGAAAAAAAATCTTGATTTCTTAGTCGTAAAGTAACTAAAGTCTTCTCTTGAATTCGTTTCACGTCGATAGTTGCAAGTATAAGTGGCTATTCCTCCCCTTCTTTCTCTTTCATAGCTATAACTATCTTGTTCTTACTGTTATTGCCCAAATCACCCTCAAACAATGCCAAAGCAACCAACTCCTCAGAAAGGTACCACAGTTAACCTGTCATCTTCTTCTTTGTAGCGTTGGATAGGTCGATGTTAATCGTGCGATGCATCCGACATTGCTTCAGCAACTTCAAGTCATTTATCGGGGCATTCACGGCAATGCTGGCTCTTACCCACGCTTCAACGTAAATACGTGAAAAGAAAATGCAGAGTTCTCGTAATCCTTGATGCTCGCGTGGTGTCAGCTTAAACTGCGAGCGAAACATCTAGATTTTGAGGTGTAGATCACTTTTGCCATCCATCTGGCTTGATGTATGGCTCCTGGAGCTGCAAAGTGGATGCTTCGAGGAGGGATAACTCAAAGAAAGATGATAGCCAGCTCCAGAAGCTCTCTGTAGTCATCTCTGGGCTGGGTGACTTTAACGGCCGTTTCAAAGATCTGCACCATTTCATCTTTGAAGACAGCTACAACGTTGGTTGTGTACTTATCAGTTGAGTCTTCATATGTGTTCTTGTCAGTATATTGCCATCTTGTTTTGAAGCGCTTGAAAGAGAGAACATCAGAAAAGACTTCAGAAAAGGCTGCTCCACCAATGAACTCCAAGACATGATGGCGACAACCGATATGCAGAAGTTCACGACCAAGAAGCTACTCCAAAACAATGCACATGCCTTTTACCGACCAGCATTAGAGCTGGTTCTGTCTAAGCACATTCCCTGAACTTTTTCTTCTAAATTCCAGTCTTTCAGAGCAAAAAGATGACCTTAACTTGCGGTTCTCCTCTCCTCGATGGTAGCTTTTGGACTTCAAGAAGCTGTGATTGGCCCTTACCTATCAGTAGCAGAGGCAATCTGTCCACACTCCCAGTGTCAATGAGACCCAGGATAAGCTTCCCATCCCAGTGCAAAATGAGTGGGAACTGTGGGTCGAACTTATCTTTGATTTTTTTTAGGTGGATTTACGATGCTGCTGTCGTTGCCATCTGATGCTGGATCGGTTCAGGGCTAGTGGCTGGATTTCTTGTCCTAAACTGCGGACAGTTTCACCAACTATATTCACTAGTGATACGGGCGCCTGCGGTGTGTTTGTATGTATATCGTATATTTCATCTGAGAGGAACTTCGGATCCATTGAGCAACCTCTAAATATTTATATATCTCAATGAAGTTTTGCACCTGGTGTTTTTCAACCAAAAGGAACACTTTGGCTGGGTCAGACCGATGAAAATTCTTTTGAATAAGGACCACCCTATTGTGCATTGCAACTTGCAACTTTGCATAAAATTATTATTTTCTAAAACTTTTTGGGTAGAATATTCGATGTGTAAAATTCTAAACACTTATAGGTACGAGGGGCGGTCAATAAGTTTTGCAATTCGGATATAAGGAAACGAGATATGAGGAAAAGTGTTTTAGTATTTTTCAATATAACTACCCTCAACTTCAATGCACTTGCGCCACTTGTCCCTGAGGCTTCGAATTCCCGACAACCAAAAATCTCTCGACTGCTGTTCAATATACTCCTGGACGGCGAGCTGGACAGCTCCATCGTCCCCAAACCGGCGTCCCCACAGTGCAGCCTTGAGCTGGCGGAATAAAAAGTAGTCGCTAGGGGCCACATCTGGACTGTAGGGGGAATGGTTGAGCCCCTCGAATCCGCACTCGCGCACGGCAGCTTGTGCAACTCTGGCCTTGTGGACTTTGACGACGTTGAAGTCAATCATGGGGCGTGAGGTTTCTAGGGACCCAACAGGCAGAGACCTTGGTCATGGCCAAATTGTCGTGGATGATGTTGATAACACTTCCATGTGATATTCCAAGTTCTCGCTCGATTTCTTCGACTTTCACCCATCGATTTTCGAGGATCATCCTCTCCACACGGGGCACATTGTCCTCGTTGGTCACGTCTGATGGGCATCCTGGACGGGGGTCATCTTCAAGGGACTCATGACCATGGCGGAACTCCCTATTCCAGCGAGCAATGGTTGCATAGGAAGGGTCGGTCTCGGTGTACACTGCAACCATGCGTTCATGGATCTCTTTTGCATTCTTGCCTTCCTTGGTCAAAAATTTTATCATTGCACGGTGCTCAACCTTCTCCTATGCTTCTTAAATAGACGAGGCAGTTGCGTGCGGCTGCAGGTCCTGACTTGTCATAACTTGCCCTAACACCCCCACAAACAGCCATCCCCCTTCCTCTGTTTTGTCCTACCGATTCGCAAAACTTATTGACCGCCCCTTGTATTATTGCTTCCCTCTCCAAATTTATCTTAAAAGCTAACGCCAGTTTCACAAATTTCACTAACCTTTTTTGCTGCATAGTTTGTGAGACTGGGATATGTGCGCACTGGGTGTGATAATACTATCTTATTGCTAACGACGCCTTCTTTGGTAACCTTTTGGTAAGTAAATGTTTGTTTTCTTTATTTTTTGTGTATTTTGTATATTGGTAAATAAATATACTGGTTGTCTTTATTTTTTGCGTATTCACGAAATATTGTATTGAACAACATGGTTATGCGGCCCGCGCTCGTCATTCTCTCAGTTATTTGTCCAACTGTTAAAAAGGTTTGGCGACCCCTGTTCTAGATTAACTTTTTTTGCTATTATGTATGCGTGCATAATTAAATCCTTGAAATTTTAATATATTAATTGTTATTTTTTAAAACAATCGTTTATTTCTAAACTTTACCAAAAAATGGATCAGATATTTTCACCTGCAGATCTCTCCTGAATAACTTTGTGCGCGAATACTCCTTCATTAGCTTTTATGCTTTAAATGTTGAGGAAATAATATTTCTCTCTCTCAAACAGTCATGATATAATTTCAATCTACCTTTTGAGCGGTCTTCCAACCCTTCTCACACATCCACATTCACTCTCATGTATTTTCTTCACGAGTCTATTTCCATCTATTCTTCTCATATGCCCATATCACCTAAGAACCCTTTCAGCCGTTCTTCACTTAATCTACCTTTCGCATAGCAAGTGTCCCTCTCAAATTCGTACTGTTCTCAGCCGAGATGTTTCACTTTCTTTTGTCATTCGGATTTCGTCCACGATGAGAGAGGGATGGGTAGCATGAGAGTATAGCGGTTGTCGAGAAGATAAACTGCGGGCAACAGTGGGTACACGGAGCTTTCCTATTGCTTTGCCTTCCGATAGATAGAACTTTATAAACAGTGAAAGGAAACTCCGTTCTAAAAGGGAGACTACGATGTATAGCAATTGACGAGGTGAATAAAACGGGTGAATTTATAGTCCTGGTTTGAATGTACAACTGCAGCCAAAAGTTTTCGGACACCATAAAATCTAGGAAATAAGAGGAGAGGCTTCGCCACTCCTTACAGGAGCAGCTTGCGCTTCGCAAGCGGACCTTCTGGCTGTGGTCTAGGGCCTATCCGGCTTTGGCAACGGCCTTATGGACTTTTTTTTTCAGTACATGTCTCCTAATAATTTACTCGATCTATTATTTTCATATCGATGCTTACTTTCTAGACCTAAAAGGCAAAAAAAATCTTATGAAATTCTTTTTTAATACGGAAAAAACGATCATGACTTTTTTTTATCTAATTTTGCTCTAATAATTTTATTTTGCTTTACTTGTTTTTAGTGGCCAGTTGTTCTTTCCTCTTGAATAAACATTAAAATTGAAAATCTATTTTAGGAATAACTTCGATAAAATTTTCGAATATACAAAAAAACAAAATAAAAAAGCAACTATGCCTAAATTTTAATAAATTTTCTGAATTTCACCATTTGTAATTCGTTTTATTTTAAGAAATTCGAAAACATTCTCTAATCATATTTTTTTCTGAACTTCACCATTTTGTTTTTTTTTCAAACTCTAAAGTAACTCATAGAATGAACCACCAAGATAAAAATTTAAAATATACTTCGGTCATAACCAAACTAAGAAAAAAAAGGTGCTACCACAGTATGTATCCTACCTGCCGAACTCTGCTATAGCATGTATCCTACCATCCTATTTAAATCCTACCTACATTTACATTTGAAAAGGGGGTAAATTAAAAAGTAAAAATTAATCTAGTTTAATAAAATGGTTACATTTGAAAAGGGGCTAAAGTAAAAAAAATAATCTAGTTTAATAAAATGGTTAATACATTAAAAGGTTAAAAATTTTAGTGTAAAAACTGTTCTTTGATACCTAGTAAATATGAATGAAAAGGTCTGAATTTTTGCCTTTTCCGCGTACTTTCTAGTTGTGAAATTAAGTGGTCCGCTGCATTTGTTGCACTTAACCTTTTCAGCTTAAATACCTTTATCTCGTAAGAACTTTGAAGCAGTAATTTCGTCACTAACAACTTTAGTATAAAATTCGCGGATTAACATATTGAAGGGTTTAGCTTATAAATAAGTAACTTTCTCAAACTATGTACAGACGAAGACTAAATAATTATGCCAAAACATTCTTAAGAAAATTCGCTGTTATTAAGAACTTTGCGTACCGGCAAATTTAGGTAGGATACATACTATAGCAGCCCCGAAAAAATATATATTATTCAAAAGCTAAAAAAATCATATTCTTAAAATATAGTGTTAGGGATTAAATAAATACAGGAGCGTAAAGTTTTTACGTGCATATTAATATTAATATAAGTGAAATAAGTCGGAATAAAGAGTAATGTTATATATGCAGCAAACAATCCTGCTCACTCTACCTAGTTACCAAATATCTTGGTATTAGTCTCAGTCTAACTTCCAATCTACTGCTTCTCAGTCGACCCATTTAGTGATATAAATAAGGCAACATGGCGACCTTCAATCATTTGCCTGAAATGGATAAAAGCAAGATACGCCGCTAAGAGCTCTCTGTCGTAGGTGAAGTATGCTTGAAGTGTCCGGCTTAGCTTGCTCGAAAAGAATGCCACCGGTCGTGGCGATCCGTTTACCAGTTGGAGAAGGGAAGCACCTTCCGCGTATTGGGAGCAATCCGTTACCAGCTGGTATGGCGAATCATTGGGCAGTGGGTGACAGAGTTGATTAAGGCCGATTTAGTATTCTCAAATGCTCCTCGTACCACATCCTTCTATTCGAGCTCACGAGCCTTAGGTTGCAGGCGTGGAAGCTCGGTCAACGGGGCTGCAATTGCGGCAAAATTAGGAATCATCCTTCGGTAGTATCCCAACATGCCCAAATATCGTCTTAGTTCCCTGTAGTCCTTTGGTAATGGCATATCTCCAATTTCTTCATTTTCTTGGCCGGTGGAAAAATTCCTTCCACCGAAATGTGATGCCCTAAAAAATCAATCTCCTCATTTGCCATTTCGCATTTCTCCAGGGATATCTTCAGACCGTTATCGACCAGGATTTTGAAGACTTGATCCAAATGTCTCAAGTGGTCGTCCATATTGTTCGAAAATATCAGGATGTCGTCTATATATACATAAACGAACCCTAATCCTCGAAACAGGTTATCCACGTGTCGTTGGAATGTGCAACTTGCATTCCAAAGGTCAAATGGAAGCTTCACGTACTCCAATAATCCAAAGGGCGTTATCACTGCAGTCTTCTCTATGTCCGCCGGGTTCATGGGGATTTGATGGTATGCACGAACTTTGAAAAAATCCTTTTGCCATGGAGGTGGTTGCCACACTTTGAATTCGCGGCAATGGATATCTGTCGGGCTTTGTCATGGCAGACCAACCTGTACTCACCGGGCGACTTCGGTACCATGTGAATCGGTGACGTTCATGGTGATTTGGAGGGGCGCACGATTCTCTCCTTCATTAGTGTTTCGAAAGTTGCTTTGGCAACCTGCAACTTTTCCATTGAAAGAGTTCTCGGTCGTGCGAATGTCGGTGGAGCACTACCTGTCTCAAATGTATGTGGCACTGAGTTCGGTGAAGATGGGGGGAAGAAGGGGATTAGCGGGTGCAGCACTGTACAATGCCTCATGTTTTCCCAATATGGCTTTGCAATGGTGCGGTAGGTCCTGTAGGTCATTAATAATTAAAGCTAACGCAGGCTCCCCTGGTAGTTTCACTTCTACGATAAGTATGCGGCGCGCACAGTTCACTAAGAGATTAAAATGCTTCAGAAAGTCAATTCCTAATAACGGTGAGGTGGTATCCGCGACCACAAATGACCACCTAAGTGATCGGCTAAGACTAGGGATAACTATATCCGTGTGTACATCGCCGTGCACTTTTATTTTACTGCTATTAGCCGTTGTAATATTTACACTGGACTCGCGCAATTCACCCGAATTCACCAATTTAGCCGGAATCATCGACACACTCGCCCCCGAATCAATTAGAAACTCACATTTATTTCTATTCACTTTAGCGGCGACGGTGAAAACAGATGGCATAACAGCAGCCGCACTTGTAATGGCATGCCCTGCTAGTTTTCCGCAGGGGCTGGTGCATGTGGCTTGGAGGAAGGTTGCATCTGTAAGTATTCTTCTCTCTTTGTTCACCTGCACCAGAGTTTGTAGAATTTCACATTCTCGCCAAAGTACAAATGTGAACGGCAGACTACAGGTCTTTGGTTCCTTCGAAAAGGTCGAAATCATATTGGTATATTATAAGCACTGTGATCATTATTTCGCTGCGCAAAATTGAGACGGTTCCCATTAGAGTACGCACTCATGGGCACTGATCACGCACTACCCTTAGAATTTACATTATTTATATAATTATCACTTCTATTATTAGGATTAGGAATACACATATCGGACAAAAAGGGGCACTACATTCTATGGATTCACTGCGATCATTAAGACACTGTGTTCCATAGAATGGCATTAGTTCATACGCAAGCTTTCCTAACTGGCAGAGGCGGTTCTGCCTATGGGCAATATGGGCAGCCACCCAGAGCGGCATGAGCGCCCCTCCAAAACTATAAAAATAAGAATAAATATATAAATTGAAATAGAATAAATCATAAAAAATAAATATATATTTTTTATTAAAATAAAAACCCATCTGTGACGTTTCACAAAAATAATTTGTTACCACTGAACGACAAAAATAGAAATCAGCTTAGTTTGGAATTCAGTTTTTCATTATATTAGTTTAAAAATCTTATAATAGAGAACTTATTTTTGTTAACAATTGGATTTTTTTTTGAAAGAATAAAGAAAATGGAAAAACAATCATTGACTTTTTTATAAAAATATCAAGTGATTTAATCAATGCCATCCCTGCCACCAACCTTCCCCTAAAAACCTGCACAATTTCTTAGTAGGCCTATTTGTTCTCCAATGCTTCCGAATTAGTATACTATTGGGAATAAAGTCTTATACTTAATACTTTAACATATATAATGTTATTTTTATAGGTTTGGTTAAATAGTTAAGTATATAAATATATTACAAACGAATCTTACATCAGGATCTGTCAAATAACCGCAAATGTATAAGAAAAATCAAAGCTATCAGGTGCTCAATTTAGAAAGAAGAGGAGAAACGTGCAAAGGATAAAGGTATCCCATCTACTTTTCACTATCATTTATACTGCTATTTTGTGATATAGCTTTTTGAGTCATTAAAAATATACTCGTATTTGGCCTGATAATTATGATAATTTGTAAAAATTATTTTTTCAAAATCTTAGGTTAGTGATTACGCATCTAATTAAAATACATAAATGGGTTAGGTCAGACCTTCTTTGTTTGTAAAGCGAGTTTATAAATGAGAGTAACTTGACTACGTTCTAGGCCTTACCACAACATAACCGCGAAAAGAGCCTGATTTATTACTCACATCTGTGTAAACACGCCGGTTTTGATGACTCTTCCTTATTTTTTTAGTTAAATACGATTATGTTTTTCATTTTTCATCCAATTAAAACGAGGAAATGCCTTAAATTAGTATGTTATTGAAAGCACACAAACCAGCAAGCTTATTTTGTAATTAAAATACAGTTTTATAGGTAAAAAATAGCCCCTGAACAAAATTTTCATAAAATTTAAAATATAAAATTGTATCCCATAAAGGGTGGCACTGTTTTCTATAATTGGATAGAAGTTGTAAAGCGTAACTGATTTAAAAAGAAAACAACCATGGGTATTTCAGTAAGAACTGAGAATTATCAATCATAATGAAAAATAGGTAGAAGGCTATTAATATTCTTTTAATTATATCAATAGAATGATTCTTTTACATTAAAATGATATATTATTTGACTTATAAAAAAGTGGTTTAAATATTTTATTTTAATTATTTTCGATAACGTGTACCATTTGTAATTTTGCAGACGGTGAGTTCGAGCAAAAAAGTCAGGCGACTGACTAATAGGTTAATGTAGGGTTTAATTGTGTTGATATTTTCACAACATTGAGAGTAAATTGGTAAAAATGGCAAAATTTTTTGTTGTATAAGTAGTTAAAGGCCTTTTTTTTAGGTTTTATTCAAACAAAACACAGAACCTATCATGTCTTGAAATATAATGAAGAAAATATTACCTTTTAGATTACAGACTAAAAGTTCAATAAAATATTATGCTTAATGACATTTTAAATTAATTGTACTAAACTATTCAATTTTACTGCTTAATTTTTTATGTTCAATTTTACTGCAGGGGCACTTTTAAAATATTTTGGAACACCCTCTGCCACTAGCCAGGATGAGAAGTCGTCTACTTCTACAACAAAACAGGCCTCTACAGAAATGGTCTTTGAGCATTCAGGTGATGATGAAGATCCATTTGCTTCTACTTCTTCCCAGCAAGATTCTTCAGGTGAGTTTGTTTGTACATATGTCTGTGAATGTGTGCATCTATGTGTGTGTATCTCTGCAAAGTATTTTGAAGCATTTTAGAACATTTTATTGTATTATTGAGGCTTACAACAGTGGTGTAAAGTAATGAAACCCACTACATTAAAAAAAACTCTTTTCATTTTTTATTTTTTTTTGGGGGGGGTCCTTTGCTTGTCTTAGGTATCAGCAAATTTCTGGGAAATCGGAAAAACTAGTGATCCAATCCCCAATGAGTTACACCTATGATTATCTAACTTATTTGTTCAATTAGAAATGCCTGGAGCAGAATTTCCTCCTGAGGATGAGTCTCTGTCCAATGACCCTGCTAATTGGTCATCAGTTTTGACTGGGAGAATTCGGACACAACTGGTTTCCAGAGGACCGAGTCAAGTGCCATCTGATTTTGTATTCCCTAAGAACAATTTGACAGAATGAGTGAAATAATATGACTTACAGATAGAGGTAATTCATGATGAGTAAGCTCATTACTAAGATAATCTAAAATGGAATCAATAGGGACTTTGGTAAAGAGAGAGCAAACATCAAAACTTACCAACCTATAATTGGGGCAAATAGTAATTTGATTTAATTTTTCTACTAAGTCAAGGGAGTTTAGTATATTGATTCCATTTTAGATTATCTTAGTAATGAGCTTACTCATCATGAATTACCTCTATCTGTAAGTCATATTATTTCACTCATTAAGTTGTGCATTTGTGACTGTAAGTTCGTTTTTAATGGTGAATATTACCAACAAATATTTGGTATGGCAATGGGCAACCCCTTCTCTCCCCTACTCTCAAATTTGTATATGGAATTCTTCGAAAAACAATATTTACCTAATATCATTGATATCCCCTTAAAGTGGTATAGATATGTTGATGACATTTTAATTATTTTGCCTTTTAATATTGATGTAAATAATTTGCTTTCCAATTTAAATAACCAGGTACCTTCCATAAAATTTACTGTTGAATTAGAGAAAGACAATTGCCTTCCATTCTTAGATGTCTTAATACATAGGGAATCATTTAATTGCAATTTTAGTATTTATAGGAAACCAACCAACAACTTAACCTATGTCCATTTTTATTCAGGCCACCATCTTAATATTAAGATATCAATTTTTTCCTCTATGTTTTTACGTGCGTTGCGCATTGTCAGTCCTCAATATTTGGATCAGGAAATTGGATCTATAAGAAAAATCGGTGCAGACTTGTGTCATCCAGCAAATATACTTGATATTTGTTATAATAAAGCCAAAAAAAAGTTTTAGAACGAAAGTACTATTGAGAAGGAAGCGCCCAAGAATATCCTCATTTTACCTTATTTTAATGGCTTTGAAACCGTAAAAACATTTTTAAAAACACTTAATGTAAATCTTGTTTTCTCTTATACTAATACTTTAAAAGAATGTTAATAAAAAATTGCCCTAATGAAACAAATAACGTAATTTATAAAATCCCTTGTTTGGATTGCCCTTCATTTTATATTGGGCAAACTAGCAAGGATCTGGATGTGCGTATTAAGCAACATAAGTACTCTGTAAACACTGGGCAAACATCAAATGCCATTTTTATCCATTGGAGTGAAAATTCCCATCGTATTAATTGGAAGGAGAGTTCTGTGATTGCCAAATCAAATGACTTTTTTTCACGAAATCTTTTAGAATCGGCATTTATACAACTGACTTCGAATTTTAATCTCAGCCCTGGAATGTATTTTTTGGACCCTTGTATCAAAAGAATGTTTAAGAATGATTTTAAAGATAAAATTTCTGAATTAATGATTACCACCTAGAAGTTATTTTAGCTTATTTATAAAAAAAAAACTTTCCTCATATTTTTCTTTTGTCATATTTTCTAGTTATCATGTGTAAACTTTTTTTGTTTTCATATTGCATATGTGATTCCTACTTTTTTTCTTTTTTTTAACCCTGACGGCTCATCTCGTTAATAGGATTTTTCCAATTATCTGCTAATCCCACCCCTTTTAATCTTTATATCCCATATTTTCATTAATCAGGTGTATAAATATCTCTCTCTTTTTCCCTGCTTAGTAAAGGACCATTAGTCGAAAGGCCTCGCAGTTCTCCGTTGTTTCATTTTCCTCGTGGCTGTAACGTTATTCATATATATATATATATATATATATATATATATATATATATATATATATATATATATATATATATATATATATATATATATATATATATATAAGTAAACAGAGTTCAATGCTTCAGGCGCAATGTCAAAACAACCAAAGAGAGCTCACGGCAAACAAACCACGAGAAAGCGAGACAAAGTTTCGAAAGCACCCTTAACTTGGGAAGCCTCTCGTCGAATTAACCTTTTATTATTATTATTATTATTTGGAGCAAGATGTACGCCGCGTCATTCTTTGTTCTGATTATAATGAAATTGTTGTATTAATTCCTTGTATTACTATATAGCAATTATAAGATTTAATAGTTATGTAAGAATTGATAAAATAAGTCAATGTAAATTGAGAGAATCAATTTTATGTTATGGTGACCGATTAAATATATAAATTTATTATATATGGTTGTTAAAAAGACCGCATTCATGTATTCGAGCTGTTATGTAAAACAGTGAGATGGATTGCGTTGGAGGCTGAATTCTTTTATCAAGAAACGACCATGTGAAGACGATTCCAAGCTCCCGCCGAATAAAGAATATTGAATCCAGCTCCAAGATTTCTTTTACCTTTTGAGGAAATCCCCGATCACCAATTTACCCAACCTACCAAGCAAGAAGAGAGCTTTCCACTTTTGGAGCCATTCAGAGGTCTTTTCTTGATAAAAAGAATTCATCCTTCAACGCAGTCCATCTCCCTTTTTTACATAACAGCTCGAATACATGAATGCTGTCTTTTAAGAACCACTTATAATAAATTTATATATTTAATCGGTTATGCTAACATAAAATTGATTTTCTCAATTTGCATTGACTTATTTGATCAATTCTTACATAACTATTAAATCTTATAATTGCTATATAATAATACAAGGGGGGCGGGAAGTGACCTCTACTACTAGGGCTCCATCATTACGGGACCGCATGGGGCGTGGTTCTCCGTAACGTTCATCGAAGTCCTCACTAGCATTAAAATATTAAGTTTTACTAGGGAAATGTTAGATTTCGTTTTAAGCACCAAAAAGCGATGGTAGTCCAACTCAAGAAAACGGATCGGCTGCGAGAAAGAGAGAACTGGAAAGAGATCCAGGAATACGAGGTTCGAAGACTTCTGCTCACTGTGCACCCCTTTATTTACAAAGAATCACAATTATACATAAATGAGGGTACAGTAAATTATGTCACGGCCATGAACTATTTAATGAACACTAATCGAGACCGGACCAGACAAGTAGGTTACTGAATGGCAGAGACAGGAGTCCTGCCCGAGACAACGAACAGTCGTTTCATAGTCTGCAGGTGACGTCATCACCCGCGCCCCAAAATATTAGGACGTGAAGGAAGGTGCGCAGGATTGTACTCGGAAGGGACCCAAGTCACCGTGGGACGCCTGTAGAGTAAAACTCCACTTCGCAGTTCGCTCTAATGAGCGGACTGAGCCCCCTCTCCAATGACAAGGCAGGAGCACTCCCGCGGCGAGCCCCTGGAAACACCGCGAACATGGAGAGGGTCGAATTAACCTTCTTGGTTTGTTAATACTTATGAACCTCCCAAGGGATGTCTCCTCGCAAGGCAAACCTTAAAGGGGGTGGTGATAGCGATGAAGAAATATTGTAAAAATCCGCCATACTAGTGGCGCGACTTACTAAAGAAAGCTAGTGGTGCGACTACAAAAAAAGCTAGTGGTGCGACTTACCTAAAAAAGTCATTGGCATGCCGTACAAAAAAAGTAAGTAGTGATACATACCAAAAAAAGCAAATGGCGTGACATACAAATAGGCTAGCGGTGCTACATAAAAAAATCCTAGTGGCGTGACATACAAAAAACTAGTGGCGCGACATACAAAAAAGACAAGTGGCACGACATACAAAAAAAAGCTTAGTGACGCGACATACAAAAAAGCCTAGTGGTGCGATATACAAATAAGCCTAGTGGTGCGACATACCAAAAAAAAAAAGCTTAGTGGTGCTATACAAAAAAAGCCTAGAGGCGCGACATAAAAAAACTAGTGGCCCCGACATACAAAAAACCTAGTGGCGCGACATACAACAGAGGCCTAGTGGCGCGACACAAAGCCTAGTAGCACAACATACAAAGCTTAGTTGCACGACATACAAAAAAACTAGGGTAGCGACATACAAAAATAACTATTGCTGTGACATACAAAAATAACGACCCAAAAATAACTAGTGGCGTGACAAAGGTTTACGGGTAAGCAAGAATCGCTCAAAGGGTCATGGATTCACAAGTCCCACGAGGAAACTGCCGAATAGAAAATTAAGTGTTTGATATCTTGACGCTCGTAGTTGCACAAAAAGTCAAACGCCCAGTAATCACACTACGAAAGAGTCCCTCAAGTGTGTAGAAACAATCTCTTAATTACGACGATTTTATAAAATTCTAAAGGTAATTAATCACTTCCAATAATTTTAAATATACGTTATTATTACCGCTGCTTATAGCACTATCAGCTAATTTCAGGTCCCCGCGTTTTGGTATACGTACGGTAGTAAGCAGACTGGGGCTATGTATATCTGAGGGAAGGTTATTCGTTGCCACGGCCTCAATAGCCCTTTCTCCCGCGATAATTGGTACCTCTACCCTTCCTGTCGACTGCAGAAACCTATTATTGTTACCTTCTCACGCAACACTTTTAACCCGAGTTTGGTGGTCTCTGAGGCTGCCATAAAGGAGTGGTGACTTACAGAGTAAAAAAAAAGCCCATCTAACTATTAATCCACTCGATATACGAATCGGTAGCTTGGCTGTGGAGAGAGCACTCCCGCATGGAGTCTGCACGCAAGAGCAGCGACATTGACTCGACGTTCAACGGTGGCCTCTTCTGCGGGCTCATTAGAAGTTAGGTTTTTGGTCGTGTTGGAAGAAGGGGGCCTACTAAGAGCAACAACAGAAGCACCAGTTAATCCAAGAGTATGAGAATTTGGCGTATACTCAAGCTTTCGTCTGGTTCCATTGCCCCCATGTATGTCCCTTACCAAAACAGAGTAGTGTGTTAGGTAGTCGATTGCATTTCTTGCACTTGTGGCCTGAATCGCGTTGTCCAGCCGTGTGCTTCCCAAAGCAGATGACGCATCGCGTAGATTTTGTAAATTCCAGGATCCCTCAGATGCTGCACGGTTCATGTTGTCGTGTTCCTTCGGTGCTAGTTTACGTAGTAAAACCTCTATAATAATTAAACCTCCCTCGTCGATCCTGACGTCCATTGCTTTTAATGCACGGAGCTGACACTCATACCGAGATATAAAGGATCGAAGATCTTTAGAAGTAGGCTTGACATTACTCATCCAAAATTGAGTGAATATGAGCTCTTATGATGACATAACGGTATCCCGTATGTCTTTGGAGCAGTTCAGTGGCTTCACTATAGAATAAATCTTTGATAGGAAACCAAGCGAGGCTAGCTCTATCCTCATCACGAAACAGACCGTAAATAGGCAAATTTCTGCGCGGAGGCAATTTCATCGCGCTCATGCACGGAATAACGGTACACCTCTCAAAGGTATTCCAATTTAATGGATCTCCCTCAAAGGGAGGTAGAGAGATGGTCGTGAGTTTGACTCCCATGACTTTCTTCCCTCAGGTACATACAGTCCAACAAACGCTGGAAGCTATCCTCGCTAGCTTCGGAATCCGATTTAGCCTTTTCTAAAAGGTCTAACCATAGACCTCTTTAACACTAGACTGGCCACTGCGCTATGTTTTGAATTTTGCTTGTGCATAACGGCCCCACTGAATTCAAACTCGCCGCCGGCCGCAGGGAACTCCAGTTTCAGTTCATCAGTGTGCAGCCACAAGTCACGCGCACCTGTCTCCGTAGGCTATGGTAAATTTACATTATTTTTGTACCCAAAACTGCATCCTTTTTGCTCAAATGGTAAATAAATTTTAAGAGGTCTGTGCCTTGTTCTTTGTTTTTCTGGCAAAATTGTTTTGAAACTTTTAAGGAGGAGACTTATTTTTGACTCACCACCACAACAATGCGTGTGTGTGTGGGTGGGTTTGGTGAACTACTATTGTTGCTAATAGTAGTAGTAGTAACTAGTACATAGTCATACTAGTATTAATATCGAGATTACCATTTTACGCTTTTGCAATAAGAATTGATAAGCAGCAGAATATTTTAGCACTCTTCAATAATAATAATAATAATAATAATTTTATTATTATGAATATTATTATTATTATTAGTATCAGTATTATTATCACTATTGTTGCTATGACTTATGATAATGATTACGATACATCTTTTTATTATTTTACTACCCTTATGTTCACGCAGATATGGTCAACTCAGCCTGGTTAAGTGTGCTGCCGTCAATTGCCGATCTGTGTACAGACCCACGAAAACAGAAAAAGGAGGCTATTGTAGCGGGTGGCCAAGCACCCTGTAAGCACTCATGTTTGCCTTCCCCAAGTCTGACAGTCAAGAGATCCGTAAGAAGTGGATCTATGCGCTAAAACGCAGTGATACTGGCTGGAGCCCAGACCATGCTGACGTGTGTGAGTTGCACTTTTTACAGGATGACTTTCACCACGAAACATTCCGGAAGACAGAACGCCAGCGTAAATATCTCAAATTCAATGCTGTTCCTTCGGCCTTCACCTCCTATCCAGAGTGAGTAAATTTATGGTATCTTGAACTTATGGTGAACCTCCGTTTGGTGTATCCATATTATGTTTATCAATGTACTGTTTCTTAGTATTCCCATCTACATAAGAGTTTTATCGTTAATATTTCTTTGTTTGCTGTTTCGTAACTAGTTTCAATTTTCAATATGATATGTTGGCAATATGTATGGCTGACCTTTCCCCATTGACTACAACTGCATAACATGCCTCTAACAGAAAATTTGAAGGAAAATCTGATGTAGATCAAATTCTTAAAAACCAATTTATACACACACACACACACACACACTCTCTCTCTCTCTCTCTCTCTCTCTCTCTCTCTCTCTCTCTCTCTCTCTCTCTCTCTCTCTCT